>JAJJBR010001406.1:0-21722 GCA_022817965.1 Solanum lycopersicoides | reverse complement strand
GATATGTAGGCGCCACGACGGCTCGGTCATATACCCAGTGTGATTATTATTTCTCCTTACAATGAAAACTGGGACATAATTTTGAAAATATCTCAAATTCTCATAGAGGTGTTATCGCCAACAAGTCAAGATTGAAGATCATTTTGAGATTTGCCAAAATTCTAACTAGAACAGAATTTTGAGGAAGACCTCAAAATTCTGATAAGTACTGTGAGAAGCTTGATAGCAACTACAAAAATCATGCATCGCGAGTCAATATTCTGCGTTGCAAAAATTATGCATTGAGAGTCAATCTTCATGCATTGAGAAAATCATGCATTGAGAGTCAATATTCATGCATTGCAGAAAATCATGCATTGAGAGTCAATATTCATGCATTGCAGAAAATCATGCATTGAGAGTGCAGAAAATCATGCATTGAGAGTCAATATTCATTGCATTGCAAAAAATCATGCATTGAGAGTCAATATTCATGCATTGCAAAAAATCATGCATCGCGAGTCAATATCATGCATTGCAAAAATCATGCATTGAGAGTTAATTTTCATGCATTGCGAAATTCATGCATAGCGAGAAGATTTCATACCTCGCAGAAATTCATGCATCGCGAGAAGATTTCATTCCTCGCAAAAATTTAAGCATCGCGAGAAGATTTCATACCTCGCAGAAATTCATGCATAGCGAGAAGATTTCATACCTCGCAGAAAATTCATGCATAGCGAGAAGATTTCATACCTCGCAGAAATTCATGCATCGCGAGAAGATTTCATTCCTCGCAGAAATTCATGCATAGCGAGAAGATTTCATACCTCGCAGAAAATCATGCATTGAGAGTTAATATTCATGCATTACGAAATTCATGCATCGCGAGAAGATTTCATACCTCGCAGAAATTCATGCATAGCGAGAAGATTTCATACCTCGCAGAAATTCATGCATAGCGAGAAGATTTCATACCTCGCAGAAATTCATGCATCGCGAGTCAATATTCATGCATTGCAAAAATCATGCATTGAGAGTTAATATTCATGCATTGCGAAATTCATGCATAGCGAGAGATTTCATACCTCGCAGAAATTCATGCATCGCGAGAAGATTTCAGTCCTCGCAAAAATTTACGCATCGCGAGAAGATTTCATACCTCGCAGAAATTCTGCATAGCGAGAAGATTTATACCTCGCAGAAATTCATGCATAGCGAGAGATTTCATACCTCGCAGAAATTCATGCATCGCGAGAAGATTTCATTTTCGCAGAAATTCATGCCATAGCGAGAAGATTTTCATACCTCGCAGGAATTCATGCATCGAGAGTTAATATTCATGCATCGAGAGTTAATATTCATGCATTGCGAAATTCATGCATAGCGAGAAGATTTCATACCTCGCAGAAATTCATGCATCGCGAGTCAATATTCATGCATTGCAAAAATCATGCATTGCGAGTCAATATTCATGCATCGCAAAAAAAAAAAAAAAAAAAAAAAATCATGCATTGCGGAAGATTCATGCATTGCAAAAGAGCATGCATCGCAAGTTAATATTCATGCATCGCAAGTTATATTCACGCATCACGAGAAAATGTCATACCTCGCAGAAATTAATGCATCGCAAGAAGATTTCATACCTTGCGGATTTTATGCATCGCGAGAAGATTTCATCCATCGCAAAAGTTTATACATCGCCAAGAAGATTTTGCATTTAAGTCGCATCTATTCGGAGAGTTGAAGGATGTGCACCATATCTTTTCAACGTTCAAGTCGGTGGAAACTTGCGTTGAAAGATATTTGCATTTAAGACGCATCTATTCGGAGGTGAAGGATGTGCACCATATCTTTTCAACGTTCAAGTCGGTGGAAACTTTGTGTTGAAAGATATTTGCATTTAAGACGCATCTATTCGGAGGTGAAGGTTGTGCACCCTATCTATTCAACGTTCAAGACGGTGGAAACTTGCGTTGAAAGATCTTTGCATTCTGTCCTACCGATGGACATACATTCAAACTCCTACCGATGGATAATCTTTTCATTTGTCCTACCGATGGACATACATTCAACATCCTATCGATGGATCATCCATTTTTTCATTCGTCCTACCGATGGACATACATTCCAAATCCTACCGATTGATCATCATCTTCATTCGTCCTACCAAGTAACCTGTATTTACCTCCATTTATCGTATCATAAGAGATGCTACCCTTTTTCTTTTAGTTTTGCCTGTAATAATGAGTTTTATCTTTATTTTTTTTTAGAACATTCTAGAAGATGCACTCTCAGAGAAGCCACATGTCCAAACTACTTCAGCAAGGACGCATCATCATAGAACCTTTTGGAGACAAGTCTAGGATTTACTTCCACCACATTCAACCGCACTTCTCTACAAAGGTCATGTGTTCGGCCAAAATTGGGTTTGTCAATTTTCATTGTCCACGATTTCTTTCATCAATCATACACAACGAAAGGGACAACTGTTGACACCCAATTTTGGCCTAACATTTTAAAAATTCGTGATTTTTAAGTTTATTTATTTAATAGTTCAAAAATATATTTTTTTTATAATTTTTTAATAATTTTATCGATAACTATCTTTATTTATCAAAATTTAGGATTTTTGTTAGTTAATTTTTAAAAATTGCATTTCACATGTCATTAGTTACGTTTATTATATTATTTTAAAATTTTATTTTATTTGTTACATTTGTTAATATTTATGTTGAATTTAGCACAGTTTAAAATTTAGTCAAACACGAAAAAGTTTAGGAATTCTATTGAGATAATTTTGGGCCAAATACTAAGCCCATCATTTGAGCTCATTTTGTGTTTTGTTATTAATGTTATTAAATATGTCAAAATATGGGGATGAATTGGAGGGGTTGATTTTCAGACTTCAAAAAAAAGTTGTTCATTTTATTGTTTGTTATTTTTCCTGCAAATCACCGGAGTTCTGCCGGATTCCGGCGAATCCACAACCAAAACCCCCATTTATTTTGGCCCCATTTTCAGCGAACAACCAGCTGTTCTCTTCCTTCCCTCCATTCCGAGCTCCGCAACCTTCAAAAAAAAAATCCATCCAAAACCCCATCTTGGTTCTCCTCTTTGCTAGTAGCAGCCAGACCCAATCACCATCTCAAACCCGCCTGAAAATAGCTTCACCGTCCAGCAACTAAACGGAGAACCATCTCCGGTGAAACCCCCTCTGTTTTCCAGCCAACACCACCATAAAACCGTCAATTCTCTCCACTGTTTTGACCCCCCAAATACACTATGAGACAACCACCAAAACCCCACGTCGGAACAACCAACGAAAACCCCAACTCGAGATCGTGAAACAGGAGCTCCAATCCATTTCTTCTCCAATCGAAACCCCACCAGAAAATCGGACAAGAAAACTATCAACAAATCAGACCCACTACTTGAAACCAGCTGATAACTAGTTCCCCTTCCCCTCTCCCCTCTCTCCCTTTTATGTTTTGTTAATATTTACAGGTATTTCAGTCCAAATTCCGGTGAAAAACAACCAGACACACATTGCTGCTTCAGTTCCGGTGAAATAACAGTCAACGTACCATCAATGTAAGAATTTGTTTCATTTTTTTTTTGGTTGCTTTGATGTTATTACTCTTCTAGATTTCACTGAAAAAGAGAGCTTCTGGGAGTTTCCTTTTTTAAATCTCCATCGTTTCTGCATTATTATGTTTACTGATTGGGTTTGTTGCTACTGTTTATTATTGTTTTATTATTTATTTTGGTTAAGTTTTGATGACATTTTTTAGATTTCAATATTTTATTTTGGCAATTCTTAATTCGGTTCATAAGCCTAGTAATTATTGTTCACTGCTTTCATTAACTTCTAGTGAATTGTTTTGACTTTTATTTATTATTTATTTATTTTGAATGTTTTGATTATAAGGTTAGGCATAATTTGTGTTCTGTTTTTATTTCTTTATTATTTGTTTTATCATTATTTATTATTTTGTTGTTAACAGTTATGTTGGTAGTCATGATTGCTATTTTATTTCACCATTTATTTGTTATGTTAATTATTAGTAAATATGCATATTATCTTATACGATTTTTATTATTTCTATATGATCGTTGCCTACAATTGATTAGTCCATTAAATTAATTAGTTTGCTAATTTATTTTATAGTTAAATTTGGCCAATGGAAAATCTATCCGTCGGATTTAGAGGCCTTTCCATTTTAAAAAGACGGAATTTTAATTTAAGTTTATATATTTTATTTGTTAAAATGGCCAATGATAAAATCTCTCCGTCGGTTTTGGAGGCCTACCCAATATTAAAAGACGGAAATTTTTAGTTTAAGTTCATATAAATTGTTTGTTAAAATTGTTAAAATGGCCAATGATAAAATCTCTCCGTCGGTTTTGGAGGCCTACCCAATATTAAAAGACGGAAATTTTTAGTTTAAGTTCATATAAATTGTTTGTTAAAATTGTTAAAATGGCCAATGAAAAATCTATCCGTCGGATTTAGAGGCCTTTCCATTTTAAAAAGACGGAATTTTAATTTAAGTTTATATATTTTATATGTTAAAATTGGCCAATGAAAAATCTCTCCGTCGGGTTTAGAGGCCTCCACATTTTATAAGACGGAAATTTAATTAAGTTTATATTATTAATTTGTTAAAATGGCCAATGAAAAATCTCTCCGTCGGGTTTAACCGTCGATTTCCATGGCCTCCAATGTTAATAAGACGGATTTTTATTTTTAAGTTATTATTTCATATATTTAATTTTATTCATATTTATTTATTACTAACACTTTTACTAAGTGTGTTTACAGGTACCCAAGACTTGCTTCCTTGAAGTTATTCAAATTAAGTTCGAATTATACTATTTATTCAATATTTTGTATATATTACGTTAGGCAAACTTTAGGCCGTTTCTTATATTTTCTTATTTTATTATTTGTGTATATTACATGTTTATTACTTTTGTATATTATTTTATTTTCCTCCTCAATTTGAAAAAAAATGAATTCAGTCGGGACCCACATTTGTGGATTTCGAAGGATGCTTAACCCCTTCCCTTCGGAATAATTTGAACCCCTTACCTAGAATCAAATTGGTTTCGTAGATCATTTAATGGTTTCCTAGTTTTTTCCTAAAATTAGGTGGCGACTCTTTTTAAAACTCGTTTATTCTTAAAATTCATTAAAATTGAATCAATTCATTATTTTTTGAGTTGCCGCGACGTTTCGCCCTATTTGAATAGAGTAGGGATGTAAACAGAGAGAATTAGGCGTGAGAGAGAGAGAGTTTGTGTGAGATAGTGCCTCTTAAAACTAGGATAGTTGGCAAGACTTAGTCAATTTAAAAAACAACATTAATTAATAAATAAATAATAATTAATAATAAAATCTGATTTTCCTTTTTAAATCAGCCATTAATTATTAATTTATTAAATTAATTCACCAATAAAAAAAATCACATTAAATCATTGCTCCCACCTAGGTTCGAACCCGGATGGAGCAAGACTTCATTTCAAGGGCTCAATTTCGGCCCTCTCTCCCCAAATTGCCCCTCCACTTTATTAATTAAATAATTAATTACATATTTAGGGTAATTACGATACTACCCTTAGCCAGTAAAAAGATCATTTTACCTCTAGACCCTTCAAACGTAAGATTTCTTCTTTTTAAGTCCGGTAAAGACTCCTTCGAGTAAATCTTCGTATTCGAGAGCCCTACATGGTTGGACCCAACCTTTCCAAGCTCAACTAACTCCCCAAGTTAGTTGGCTTGGCTGTAGCAAGGTTCCGAGGTCTGGTTCTACGCGCATCAATCCGTGCAAACCCTGGTCTAATCGTCGGCATTCTTGACACATTAGCATTTCTTATCTTATTCATTTTTAGGGTTGTTACATTATCCCCCCCCCCTTAGGAACATTCTTCCCCGAATGACACTACTACTATCTAGCGTAATGCCAGTCAGATCATAACATAATCACTCTGCACAGTCAAGCAATAGCAACAAAATATGGGGAGATAAGGAAACTTAGACTTAAGAGTAGGAAGTCTAACCTCAAGAGCTGAAAAGATGAGGGTAACGGGATCTCATGTCGGCCTCAGCCTCCCACGTAGCACCCTCTACAAGATGATTTCTCCACAATACCTTCACTGTGGCAATCTCCTTGTTCCTCAGCCGCTTGATCTGTCTGTCTTAGATCTCAACAGGTACCTCCTCATAGGACAAGTCTTCATCGACCCCCAAACCTTCCACATAATTGATGTTAGACACGCTCATAACACCAAGAAATCAGACATTAGGGAAAGCACGATAAGATCAGAAGAAGGGAAATTTTCCTACGCATCATGCAGTCTCTAATTTAGGATAGTGGTGCACTTCACTACCATGACTTAGAACCTACTCAATGTGGTTGATGTGAACTTATTACTCTCGGAATTTAACCTAGTGCTCTGATACCAACTTTGTCAAGACCGGAATCTAGACCCCAGACGAGACCTGCGTCGTTGACCTCTCAGAGGTCGCAGACAAGCCTACATACGTCATTCTTACTTCATCTAGGTTAATTTTAGCAGAAAATTTGAACTTTTTGTTTTCTTATTTTATGCTAAACATTTTAAACTTAACATCATGGGCGTTCACAAATCAACCATCTAATATAGAGATAATCAAATGAAAGAAACAGTTCAATACTGTAATAAATGTATAATTGCCAAAATGGCACCAATATAATGTCTGAAATAAAAACGGAAAGAAACACTAGTGGAATATGCTCCACTAGATAAAGCCTACATCTAAGCTAGATAGTAACGGTAGACATCCTCGAAAGCATGAGGGCCTACCAAGTCCGGATGAAAGCTCCACGTCCGGATAGCTGCAACGTCAACCTGTAAGCTCTAGCGTCCACCTGTGCCTCCACCTAAAAATGTAGAGTTGTATGGGATTAGTACACACTTGTACTAAGTATGGGTATATGCAAGCACACACCAAGGACATGCATGAGGAAGAATAGCTCTTTCCTAACAACATGATTATGGAAAGTCAAGTCAGTGGACTTGCCAAATTGGGATTAGGAAAGTTAGTGAACTTTCCAAATTTGGATTAGGAAAGTCAGTGAGCTTTCCAAATTTGGATTAGGAAAGTCATGCCATGAGAGTAACATGCATCATCATACTTATCATATTGCACACAACACATAATTTCGAATACATGGGTTGTCTTTCATACGATTTCAAGTACACAAACATAATCATATTCATCATGAAAACATAATATACACCTAAATCTACCAGCAATCATACTCAACCTACGATTCATTGGGAGCTAGTGACAGGGGCATGCAAAAGGGGAAACAATCCTAGTTTTCGAATGAATAATATGAACCTTAAGGGGTCTCTTGGGAAAGGGACCAAGAGAGAAGAAAACCCATACCTTTTTGACGTTAAACCCTTGACTTGTTGCCCAAAAACTCCTCCCAGTAACATGTCTAAGCCTCCTCAATGTCAACTCCACTCGAATGACAACCTCCCTTAGCCTAGTGTGCGATTAACATTTGTTTTCTTGTTATTTCGTGTGAGTTCTTCAATAAAGGGGACAACCCTAGTTTCATACGTTGAATTTTGTAGAAAGAAATTTCTCTTGGAGAAAGGATTCCAGGAGATAAAACCCATACCTTGTTGTAGCTTTCCACACCTTCCAAGTACTGCCCAAATCCTCCCCTAAACCTTCAACACAATCCCGTCGAGAAGATGATGCAAAGTTTTCGTTTCTTAAGTTAGCTTGCTTGTTGTATTTTTTTTTGTAAGTTCTTTGAGTGTAGAGAACTTTTGATTGCTCTCTAATGCTTTGTCTTCTGTTTTTGCAGCCAAGAACAACAGAATGAACGAGAGAGATAGAGAGAATTAGGCGTGAGAGAGAGAGAGTTTGTGTGAGATAGTGCCTCTTAAAACTTGGATAGTTGGCAAGACTTAGTCAATTTAAAAAAAGAACATTAATTAATAAATAAATAATAAATAATAATAAAATCTGATTTTCCTTTTTAAATCAGCCATTAATTATTAATTTATTAAATTAATTCACCAATAAAAAAAATCACATTAAATCATTGCTCCCACCTAGGTTCGAACCCAGATGGAGCAAGACTTCATTTCAAGGGCTCGATTTCGGCCCTCTCTCCCCAAATTGCCCCTACACTTTATTAATTAAATAATTAATTACATATTAGGGTAATTATGATACTACCCTTAGCCAGGAAAAAGACCATTTTACCCCTAGACCCTTCAAACCTAAGATTTCTTCTTTGTAAGTCCGGTAAAGACTCCTTCGAGTAAATCTTCGTATTCGAGAGCCCTACATGGTTGGACCCAACCTTTCCAAGCTCAACTAACTCCCCAAGTTAGTTGGCTTGGCTGTAGCAAGGTTCCGAGGTCTGGTTCTACGCGCATCAATCCGTGCGAACTCTGGTCTAATCGTAGGCATTCTTGACACATTAGCATTTCTTATCTTATTCATCTTTAGGGTTGGTACATTATCCCCCCACCCTTAGGAACATTCGTCCCCGAATGACACTACTACTATCTAGCGTAATGCCAGTCAGATCATAACATAATCACTCTGCACAGTCAAGCAATAGCAACAAAATATGGGGAGATAAGGAAACTTAGACTTAAGAGTAGGAAGTCTAACCTCAAGAGCTGAAAAGATGAGGGTAACGGGATCTCATGTCGGCCTCAGCCTCCCACGTAGCACCCTCCACAAGATGATTTCTCCACAATACCTTCACTGTGGCAATCTCCTTGTTCCTCAGCCGCTTGATCTGTCTGTCTAAGATCTCAACAGGTACCTCCTCATAGGACAAGTCTTCATCGACCCCCAAACCTTCCACAGAATTGATGTTAGACACGCTCATAACACCAAGAAATCAGACATTAGGGAAAGCACGATAAGATTAGAAGAAGGGAAATTTTCCTACGCATCATGCAGTCTCTAATTCAGGATAGTGGTGCACTTCACTACCATGACTTAGAACCTACTCAATGTGGTTGATGTGAACTTATTATTCTCGAAATTTAACCTAGTGCTCTGATACCAACTTTGTCAAGACCGGAATCTAGACCCCAGACGAGACCGGCGTCGTTGACCTCTCAGAGGTCGCAGACAAGCCTACATACGTCATTCTTTTTCATCTAGGTTAATTTTAGCAGAAAATTTGAACAATTTGATTCTTATTTTATGCTAAACATTTTAAACTTAACATCATGGGCGTTCACAAATCAACCATCTAATATAGAGATAATCAAATGAAAGAAACAGTTCAATACTGTAATAAATGTATAATTGCCAAAATAGCACCAATATAATGTCTGAAATAAAAATGGAAAGAAACACTAGTGGAACATGCTCCACTAGCTAAAGCCTACATCTAAGCTAGATAGTAACGGTAGACATCCTTGAAAGCATGAGGGCCTACCAAGTCCAGATGAAAGCTCCACGTCCGAATAGCTGCAACGTTAACTTGTAAGCTCTAGCGTCCACCTGTGCCTGCACCTAAAAATGTAGAGTTGTATGGGATTAGTACACACTTGTACTAAGTATGGGTATATGCAAGCACACACCAAGGACATGCATGAGGAAGAATAGCTCTTTCCTAACAACATGATAATGGAAAGTCAAGTCAGTGGACTTGCCATATTGGGATTAGGAAAGTTAGTGAACTTTCCAAATTTGGATTAGGAAAGTCAGTGAGCTTTCCAAATTTGGATTAGGAAAGTCAGTGAGCTTTCCAAATTTGGATTAGGAAAGTCATGCCATGAGAGTAACATGCATCATCATACTTATCATATTGCACACAACACATAATTTCGAACACATGGGTTGTCTTTCATACGATTTCAAGTACACAAACATAATCATACTCATCACGAAAACATAATATACACCTAAATCTACCAGCAATCATACCCAACCTACGATTCATTGGGAGCTAGTGACAGGGGCATGCAAAAGGGGAAACAATCCTAGTTTTTGAATGAATAATATGAACCTTAAGGGGTCTCTTGGGAAAGGGACCAAGAGAGAACAAAAACCATACCTTTTTGACGTTAAACCCTTGACTTGCTGCCCAAAAACTCCTCCCAGTAACATGTCTAAGCCTCCTCAATGTCAACTCCACTCGAATGACAACCTCCCTTAGCCTAGTGTGCGATTAACATTTGTTTTCTTGTGATTTCGTGTGAGTTCTTCAATAAAGGGGACAACCTTACTTTCATACGTTGAATTTTGTAGAAAGAAATTTCTCTTGGAGAAAGGATTCCAAGAGATAAAACCCATACCTTGTTGTAGCTTTTTTTTTGTAAGTTCTTTGAGTTTAGAGAACTTTTGATTGCTCTCTAATGTTTTGTCTTCTGTTTTTACAGCCAAGAACAACAGAATGAACGAGAGAGATAGAGAGAATTAGGCATGAGAGAGAGAGAGAGTTTGTGTGAGATAGTGCCTCTTAAAACTAGGATAGTTGGCAAGACTGAGTCAATTTAAAAAAAAAACATTAATTAATAATAAATACTAATTAATAATAAAATCTGATTTTCCTTTTCAAATCAGCCATTAATTATTAATTTATTAAATTAATTCACCAATAAAAAAGATCACATTAAATCATTGCTCCCACCTAGGTTCGAACCCGGGTGGAGCAAGACTTCATTTCAAGGGCTCATTTCGGCCCTCTCTCCCCAAATTGCCCCTCCACTTTATTAATTAAATAATTAATTACACATTTAGGGTAATTACGATACTATCCTTAGCCAGGAAAAAGACCATTTTACCCCTAGACCCTTCAAACATAAGATTTCTTCTTTTTAAGTCCGGTAAAGACTCCTTCGAGTAAATCTTCGTATTTGAGAGCCCTACATGGTTGGACCCAACCTTGCCAAGCTCAACTAACTCCCCAAGTTAGTTGGCTTGGCTGTAGCAAGGGTTTCGAGGTCTGGTTCTACGCGCTTCAATCCGTGCGAACACTGGTCTAACCATAGGCATTCTTGACACATTAGCATTTCTTATCTTATTCATTTTTAGGGTTGTTACATTCATACTTTAATCAATAAGAACCAATTATATATTCATAAGCACCATAATCATCACATAAGGTCATTTACCTTTTTATCATCACTTACATAATAATATTGACCTCCTAAAGCTCCTATCACGGCAAACTAGTGCAAGACCTAGGTGCTAAGCTAGTCCCTTATTGAAATATCTCTAGTCTTTATTTATAAATCATAACTTAGTTTAGGTCATATGGTCTAGCCCTAATATAGTCATCATCATACTAGCTCAATAGGAGTTGAATGAGTAAAAGCCTTTCATCACAACTCTCACAAGTAAGGTTAACATTTTATAGCCTATCAACAATAAGCACATTTGGCAATCATCATAACCCTTATTACTTTACATCTTAATCAACCTCACAACCATACCAAGACATTTCAATTTAACATCATACCAACCTATAAATCCTATACAAACATGATCCAATACAATCATCATGACTTAACCACAATTAACCATAATTGGAACAAAGGATAAGGTCACAAGACTTACCAAGTCTTCTTCACAATTTCACCATCATCAAGGTCCTACCATCAACCCTTACTTCAACACAAGTAGGTCATCAAATTACCATAATTCAATAACCAATGAAATCACAAGTATAGAAGAAGTCATTACTTCACAATTCAATAGTAGATCAAACTTAGGATTTAGTCAATTCACCCTACCCTAGATCATCTATCAAGAACTAGCATGAAAGACTAATCATAATAATAATTTGTTCATAGGCAGCATATCAACATCATATACAAGTAAGTCAACCCATAAACAAGTCAATTGAATGAACAATTACAATCTAAACTAAGTACACAACCTAGGGTTAAGGACTTGGGAACATATTCTTCAATTTAGGCAAGACCATGAACAATTACTCCAATTAAGTTAGAATACATTTTAATAAACTCATATTTACCTAAAAGAAACATCAACAACTCAATCCACAACATCAATTTTGGAATTGGATGAAACCCATTAGAAATCACTAACTTTTGAAATCAATTTGGATGAACCCAAAGAGGACTCAAAGGAGAAGAGATCCCATACCTTATTGTCTTGATGAGAAATTGAAGATGAATCCAACCTTTTCCAGCCCCCAATTCACTTCCTAAGCTTTGCTTCAATGGAGTCTTCCAATAGAGAGAGAAAGTAGAGAGAATGTATAGAGATTTGTTTTAGAGTTGTGTTAGATTAATGAGGGTTGGGAGTATTTATATTGGGTCTTAAATCAACTTAATTAAAATCTCTTAACCTCTAATTAAAACACCTAACCGTCTAACTAATTAAATGAAACCACCTTAAATTAGACCGCAAACTCGACCCTCACAGATGAGACCCCAAACGAAGGGCCGTCTGTGAGTCGACGGGCTCTACCCCTCTCGTCCTGCACTCCGTCGTTGAGTTCAGAGACTGTGCAGGCGAGGGGCTTACTTACCACGGCTAAGTGTGGGACAACGGAGGCATCGATGCCCCGTTGGTCCACACATGGCCCGTCTCCTTGTCCGTCGATTGCACACTATCCAGGCAGTGTGGTCCCAAGCGCAAGGGTCCTCCTCAAGGGCCCTTGGTTGGTCCTTGGGGAGTCATACCCGGACGTTTCGACCATGAAACACCCCTAACACGTGTTACACATATTTTTACTAATTTCCGTATAATTCCAACTCTTAAAAACTAGTCAAACAAGCTAAGATGCACTAGCACCCTTGTGAACCAACTTTACGGACGTCATGGGCGTTCTTAAATGTTTTGGTTCTTAAACTGCCTACACGACCTAAATTCATAAAAAATTGACTTAAAAACAGTGCCTAGACCTCATTGTCCTTATGTTAGGCTTTATGACACATCTTGAAGTTTTAAAATGTTACAGTAAATATGAGATTCTTGACTTAGTATGCTAATGCTCCTTAGTCTTGTATATGTGATGGACATGTAGCCTTGAACATAGTGAGAAGGTCAAATTATGTGGATCCCTCAACCTAGTTGAGAGGTTATGATATCCTTGAAGTCGAAAGCCGTAATGGTAACCTTCTTGTGTGAATGGTGGACTTAAGGTTGGTTGGCTGGAACGACATGAAATCATCCATAGGAAAATCATTGAGCTATACTTTTAACCATTGTAAGGCAACCCTAGGGGACCTCTTTGGTAAGGTGTAATGTGTTACTGTCACGACCGGGGTCTAGACCCTAGCCAAAACAGGTGTCGTTGATCTCTCAGAGGTCGCAGACAAGCCTACATACGTCATCATTACATCATATAGGTTAATTTTAGCGGAAAATTTAAAAATTTTGTTTGCTTTGAAGTATACATAGACTTCATAGTAAGAATTTTATTATGTCACATCAGTTCACCACAACTATCTAATAATGAGAAAATCAAATGAAGAAAATAGTTCATAACTGCATAAATATAAAGTTGCCAAAATGGCACTAATACAACATCTGAAATAAGTAAGAAAGAAACGCTAGTGGAAAAATCTCCACTAGCTCATGCCTACGTCTAAGCTAGAATATAAAAGATAAGCATCCTCGAAAGCATGAGGGCCTACCAAGTCCGGATGAATGCTCCACGTCCGGATAGCTCCAATGTAGTCTCGTAAGCTCTAGCGTCCACCTACACCTGCACCTAAAAGTAGAGTATTGTATGGGATTAGTACACACTTGTACTAAGTATAGGTGTATGTAAGCACACACCAAGGACATGCATGATTAAGAAGAGCTCTCTCCTAATGACATGAGTTATGGAAAGTCAAGTCAGTGGACTTGCCAAATCGGATTAGGAAAGTCATGCTATGAGAGTAACATGCATCATCATTCTTTTCATATTGCACAAAGCACATAACATATTTCATATAGCACGTACATATACCATATATCATTTGTTCATATGCCATGAGACCTTGGAATCATGAACTTAACATTAGGACTTCCCAAAATGAGGGCTAAACATATGGGACCTCAACTAGGGAGCCTTCTTTAGCAAACACAGAGTCTGCTTCATTCATTCATGCATACTTCATTTTCATTCGTTTCATTCATTCATAGACTGGTGCAATACCAGCTATACCTAGGATGTAGTTTAAGACTCTCATCCGGTTCACTGTGCAATGACCAAGAATGACCTAGTGTCATTACTTGAGTCTAGTTCACCTCTTGATTATCCTAACCAAACACCTTTGGTATCATTCATTTCATATTGTGCATTACTGAGGCTGGCCTCATTCCTTCTTTGGGAAGTTTAACTTTAACCGACATAGATCATGTGAGATCCATGAAATCCTGTGTCTACCCCACACCAAAAAGAGGTGGAATCACTGGCCAAAGTGAAACCAAAACATGCTAGCGTATATAGGGAATTGAACCCTGCTAGATCCCTATGTTGGCTGCATAGGTTCAAAGACTAGGAGATATAAGTAGACCCATACCCGCCTAAACGAACAGTCTCATCTCATGAGATTTACATGAACCTCTTCTTTCCCGAAAGAAGGAATCGCGACTCATAGCTAGCCTATCGGTGCTCCGTATAAAGTTCCATTGCATTCATCTCACACATCATAAAAGCTGGCTTCTAGCATGAGGGCATCATTGCTCATTAGATGATTTATCATCTCATCATTAGTATTAAGTGTGTATTAATCTCAATACTTTCATTAGAGTATTTCTTAGAGACTGGTCTCATCATTAACTTTACATTCTCATAGGTGAGTACGTTATTGGTAACACTTAATTAGGCTCATCTGAGATTTATCTCATCTTTCACATTAGCCCCTTATCATGTTGTCACCACATTATTTAACTTTAGCATATTAGCTCATCATAATTACTCACCCCTTTTTACGTGAATGTTCATTTCATTATATGTCAATGCACTTGGCCTTTTAGTGTGTTTCACACCCTTACTTAACCCTCCTGGGGTCACATCAATTCATCACATACATCTTAGGTTCACTTACTTTTAATGTACGCTGGACTTATGATCCATATGTACAAGCCATGAGGCTTCACTCATAATTCATCTAAGTGACTTATACTTACCCAAGATTATGTGGTACAAGACTTATGCATCTTGTAAGTATGCCAAGGTCTAAATTTTGATTCCTATAGGCAGTCATTAATTATTTAATCACGTAAGACTTATGTGTCAATATGGAATTGGGCAAGGGAACCCTATTTCAAATCCCTTGTATAACACTTAGTTTTCTTTATAATATTTGTTGATATAGAATTCTTGGCTAGGGAACCCGAGATCAATTCCTCACACCTACATTTCCTTTCTTTCTTTTCTTGATTTTTGTCTTAAATATTTCGGCCTGGGGACCCAAGATCGAATCCCCACGCCCACATTCCTTTTATTTTCTTTCTTTACTTAATTCTTCCGTTTAGACCAAGAGGGTGTGGGATCGATTCCCCACAACCTCATTTTTCCTTTATTTAAATTTTTCCTTAACTTTCTTGTTTATCCGAGAGGTTGTGGGTTCGATCCCCACATACCTCATTTTATTTTTTTATTTCATTTTTTTCTCCTCTCTCCCTCACCTATCCCAGAGGTTGTGGGTTCGAACCCCACACGCCTCATTTCATTTTTCTTTCATTTTCTCCTAACTCTTCACTTGAGCCTTACCCCATTTCGAATCCCCCTTACCTCATTTTTATTATTGAATTTTTTTATGACTTGTATATGGTGAGGTCTTGGGTTCAATCCCCAATGACCTCATGCATTTTTAAAAAAATTTAAAACTCAAATTTTTTTCCAGTAAGCTGGCCGAACCAAATTTCCAGAATGCTGGAAATTTGATCACGTTTTTCTAGTCCCTTTTTGCAGCATTTACACGTTAGTTCTTAGGACATTTCGTGGATCATTTCGTACATCTTTAGGTGCATTTTCATGGTTACGTTTGATCAAGAGTTAGAACTAAATCAGCAACATTACACCACTTATGAACATCACAATTTACACAAGCAATTGCACGTAAAATACAAGAAATTAAACATGCCATTTCATGCTCCAATCCGTGACTACCTATTTTCGGAAAAACATCTTCCATTTCTCACATAATTCCGAATATACATACATACACATAATTATCACGAAAATACGTTACACGCCTAATATCAACCAGCAGACATACCAACCTACAACTATCAATAGGAGCTAGTGACAGGGACATGCAACGGGGAAACAATCCTAGTTTTCGGATTAGAATCAACTGAATCCTAGGGGTCTCTTGGGAACGGGACCAAGAGTGAGAAAACCCATACCTTTTGTCGATCAACACCCTCCAAATCTTCACCAATGGCAGCCAACTCCACGACACCAAAGCCTCACCACCAAACTCCAAGCACAACCCGTCAAGAACAATGTTTTTGCTTTTTTTTCATTTTTAGCTTAGTTTTTCGTTTGAGTTTTTGTGTGTAAGTTCTTCAAGAGTTGAACTTTGGTTTTTCTCTGTTCTTTTACTGATGGTCAGACGTGAGAGAGATGGTGGAGAGATGTGAGAATTGAGAGTAAATAAGAGTGAGAAAGAGAGTGGATAGGTAGCTTAGGATTAGGAGTTTTAGTTTCGGAATTAGTAAAACTAGGACTCCTCATTAATTAATTAAAATCTGATTTTTTAAAGGCTTAGGTGAAATTACTAATTATGCCCTTACTTAAATCAGATAATTAATATAAATTAATTAATTTAACATTGCTTCCACCAAGGATCGAACCCGGGTGAAGCTTAACTTGCGAAAAAGGGTCAAATTCGGCCAACCCTACCCGAATTGCCCTCCTCTTTAAATTAATTAATTAATTAATTAAATAATTAGGGTAATTACAATAATACCCCTAGCCTGAAAAAGACCATTTTACCCCTAGACCCTCCAAACCTAAGATTACCCCTTTCAAGTCCGGTAAAAACTCATTCGGGTGAATCTCTTCAATTCGGGTGCCCTACATGGTTGGTTCCAACCTTGCCTAGCTCAACTAACTCACCAAGTTGGTTGGATAGGCTATTGCATAGGTTCTGAGGTCTGGTTCCACGCGCAATAAGCCGTGTGAACACGGTCTGATCTAGGCATTCTAGGTACGTTTAGGCATTACTTAGCATAATCATTTTCGGGTTGATACAGTTACGACCCGCAAGCACACCCTAGAAGTTAGGGCAACCCTTAGGTTGAAACAAGGCGTACTCAACCTTTCAAATGTCTTGCACAAGCCTCTTAGCTATCATTCATTACATAAGACATGAAAAGTAGCGGAAATTTAACTTTTCACGATAAATAATAATAAGGACAACATCTTTTATAAATACTAAGTATAGTCTCATCATCACAAGCCAACTTAAAGACACGACATAAGTATCTTAGGGACACGGCCCTTTACATTGAAACAAATACACAATAAGTCTTAAAAAATAAACTAAAGAAATAAAGACTATGCCCTCGAATATATGAGGACATACTTAGTCTTGAGAGAGTCGATTCCCAAGCTTGACTTCTAACCTTCAACTCGCCTCCAACCTTTACTTATTGAGTATAGAAAAGTATGGGGTTAGTACAAACATTGTACTAAGTATGGCCTTATGCAAAATCATGCAGAAAGGGACTATTTAGTTGGAATATACAAGCCAGGCTATTTTGAAAAAGAAAACCTTCATGAATTAAGTTACAAAACATCATAAAGTCATCATTTAACGCATAAGGTAAAACTTCCATTTTTCTTAACATAAGAGTCTACTTACAGTGAACCCAAAATTACACATGAGCTACTCCTATCCTAAGTTGTCAAAAGGCTCCCCTAAGTAAGACATAAGGAGATAGCCCATACAACCTCCTCAATACCTACTCAAGAGATCATTAAGACTACTACGGATAAGATTACTTCATTTCATTTACACAAGTCACCATTCAATACCGAAGACGCTATAGAAACATACATATACTCAGGAACTACACATAAGAACCATCTTACAAGGAAACCCCCAATTTACAATTGGTGCAATGTGAAAGTAGCATCGCATACTACAACTTCCACTTAGTGCTCCTTAGGAATAACCTTAGAATAGGCACATCACATTCATCACATAAAAAGCTTTCATCATACAAGTCTTAACAACATCATGCTTCCTTTACATTTAACATAATGTCACATTGATTTCATTTACATCATGTCATGACCCTTTCATATATTTCATATAAGGACACACCAAGACTCCCTCCAAATGTCTACTTGTGCAATGGATAGGTAGCGTCACATTCCACCATCTACCCTAAGTAGTACACCCTTAAGAAAAATTAGTTCATTTACATACATTTGTGGGGCTAGATTTAAACGACATAGACCATGAGAGCTTGAAATTAAATCCCGATATTAACCCCTACCGGATGAGGGATCCCTACTCGTCTAAGGTGGGTCATATTCTTTAGCCTTTACATGGATTCTCCAATTGCTACACCTACGCGGGCGCATAGTTAAGGGATAAGGAGATTGATACTAAGTAACTCATTCTCTACTAACGAGGAGCACCCATCTCAAGAGGTACACTGGATACAACATCTCTACTCATTAAGTGTACCCACCACTTCTTCAAATCCTCTCGGTGCTAAGCATAACTCCCCCACGGAGTCTTAAACATTCATTGACTATAGGTCAAGAGATAACTATTGAACACCACATCCCAACTCATGAAGGGTATCCAACCTCCAACCTATCTTTGGCAAGATCATCGAGAATAGTGAGGTTGCTACTAAACACTTCATCTCAACTCACGAAGGGTGTTCACCCCAAAATCCCCCTTTTCATACTTAGGAATAGTAGGGATGGCCTAGACACTTCATCTATACTCACGAAGAGTGTCCACCCTGCAATCCCCCATTTTCATTCATTGACTTCATTCATGTATTCAAGTGTGTGTGTGAGTACATGTGAGCACACCTTTGACATAATAGACCTTATTCATATCATTGACTTCAAGAAATGCTCAAACCCACATTTATCACAATTCACACATTTTCATAGTCCACATATCAAATACATACTTCATTTTTACATAAATCCTTCAAGATACTCATTTCAACATCCTAAAACATATCATACATATGCATATCAAAATCATCACTTCACTTCACATGTCATGCCTTCAAGGCTATTTTCACAATACACATATAACTTCATATACTTCAAGTAAACACCGCCACCAAAGATGGACCATACCACTCAAGAGCATTTCACAATAAAGATTAAACAACATAGCCAACTTACCATTCATCCATGCTTTCACCACCTATCAACAATTTATCCAATAATCCATAATAAAAAGGCCTTAGGTCAGTAGCTAAAACTCAATAAAACCATCAAGAAATAATAATTTTAACATTATAAAATCATGCTCATTAAACCCATTTCATAAGCTAGAGGTTGATAGAAAGAATAGACATGATTCCATTGGGTTTTGACATTAATATCATCATTTAACACTAAGAACAACTCATTTTAATCATTAAAACATTTTCATGCAAGACCTATACTTAGAGTCAAGGAATAAAGAAGTTTGAATTTGAAATCTTTGTTGAAATCTCTTTGAAATGGCTCCTTGAATGAAAGAAGGTTCAAGGATGACTACCATACCTTAATATGAAGAAACCCACGAATTTGGTGAAGAAAACGTGAAGAACTTGGTCCTCTTCCTTGGAGTTTGATGCTTCTTCAATGGAGGTTTTTGGAGAAAGAGTTTTGGAGAGATTTTTGATTTGATCTTTAGGGTTTGAATTGGTGGGTGAAATTAGGTTTAAAATGACCTAAATCAGTCCGCAAAATGATCCCCGAAGTTCCCAAAAGACCTCTACACTATTTGGACCCTTTTCCAACTTCAAATTTCACTTAAAAACGACGCAGCCAAATCTGGGACTTGGCTGCGCGTCGCTGGGTCATTTCCTGGTATTGGTTCTGGAAATTCATTTTGTACAGTAGTATGCGTGTTGGCCCCGCATCGTAGGTACACAATTGCACACAAGTTCTGGCTGCGCGTCGCGCAGCAGCTTCCAATTCTAGGCAGCCTGGCAGCTTCGATGGCCCATTTTTAGGTCCTCCTCGGGGACCCTTAAGCTGGTCCCCGGGGCGTCGTTCTCAGAAGTTTAGACCCTTTACATGTCATTCTACGCATAGGAACCATTGACACTCAAATTCACTCTCAAAACATCCCCCAAAACTTGACTACAAAACACTATGATACACTAGTTCAACTTCGACTAGTTTTCGGACATCTTGGGCGTTTGACTTCCAAATACTCCTAGACTTTACAAACTGACTTCTAATGCTAAAATACTCTATTTTAATACATTATCAACTCATGGAACAAATGTGAAGCTCTAGTTTGACCTATTTCATTTTTAGGGTGTAACAACATTCCCCCACTTGGGATCATTCGTCCTTGAATGACACGTAAATACTTTTAAAGACATCAAGGACTCAACTGGCATCATATATAACATCACATAAAGTTCAATACATTCATACTCAATGCACCAAATCAAAGGAGCACCAACTTTGCATCACTAAGCAATTTAGCAACATAAGCAAGTTGGAACAAGTTCCACAATTCACACACATACTCATTTCATCATTTATTGAGAAACTACCTTCTCCAAAATTATTCATGCTCTTACACATCATTTCTACACATATTGAGACCATCATTCATGAAAAAGCAATTAAATCAAATTCTGAAATTCTTTACAGTGAACACTACTCCTTTACAGTCAAACATGCTCAAAATTCAAGAATTCACTTTCAAGCAATTCTAACATGAAGACATGACAACATAAGAGCCAAGACCATATAAAATCATCTCATAACATAAACATAACAACCATAGAAATTATGACTTATCGGGGCCTTCACTCCGTATTAGTCGCTTCTTTAGCTCCGAGAGCATAGAAATGATTCCTCTTAGGAGCATTAGGATCCGTCCACCATGCAGTGAGGAGCTTGGTTGACCTCTTTCCCTTTTGCCTTGAGGTTAGGGTAATCTCTCATCTTATGGCCCCTATTACCACATCCAAAGCAATCATCCGTTCAGGCAAGACATCTACCCAAGTGTTGCTTCCCACAACTAGTACACCTAGGCCTCTCAAAAGCATAACCACCTCCTTGAGAATTTTGGTTGGAAACCCTGTCCTTGTTTCCCATGGAAGAGTCTTGATGATGGAACCTCTTCTTAGACTTAGGTTGACTGGACTCCTCTGATCTAGGCCTGTTTCCATCTCTAGTCATCTCCCTAAGCTTGGACTCTTCAATTTGTTGGGCATACACCATGAGCCTAGAGATATCCATATCATTATGGAGCATTTTCATACGACATTCTTTTTCAACCATAGTAGATACCCCCATCACGAACTTATTCATACTAGCCCTAGAGTTGGCTACCAAAGTTGGGGCATACTTAGAGAGTTGGGTGAACTTGACATAATACTCCTTCAAACTCATTCCCCCTTTACGAAGGTTCATTAATTCCACTAACTTTCTCTCCCTCAACTCTATGGGAAAGAATCTATCAAGAAAGGCCATTTTGAACATTTCCCAATCTACGAGACCTTACCTTAAGGGTATCTTATCTCTCCATTGTTCAAACCACACTTGTCCCACAACTTTTAGTTGATA
>JAJJBR010001404.1:0-12625 GCA_022817965.1 Solanum lycopersicoides | reverse complement strand
GCTATTATGTGTTGTGTGCTATGTACTTGAAAGTGTAATGTGGTCTAAGAGGGTGGTTGACTTGAGAAGTCATTGATAGCCATTATATGATCATGTTGGTCAATGTACACACACTCTCACTTACATGCATGTTACAAGTAGTATAAGTCATTGTGTCTAAATGAAAGGTAGTTCTCATATTCACTAGTGTCTACTACTATGCATATTAAGGTGATGTTTATGAATGTATGATTTGTATTCCCTTACTAGGATGACTTGATAGGTGTACTAGTATGGGCAAGGGTATGGGACCTTGTCTATGCACTGCACATGTGTATCTTGATAGGATAGTTCCTAAGTTTGGTTATTATGCATATGAAGGATGATTATATGAATATTTTATGAATATGATATGATGAAGTATGAATGTGTATAGTGTCTTAGTAGGTTTATATGAAAGTATTACTCATATAGTTATGCCTATAGACTTATGCATTGATATATGAATATGTGTGACCTTATGTGTTATGTGAAAGGTTTGCTCACATCTAAGTATACACTCACACACATGGATGATCTAGTAATTTAGAGGGGCCTTGATAGGGTGCCCAAGAATGCTATAAGACTAGATAGGTGCTTTAATATGCTATAAGCATATGAATGATGAATATTCTAAGCTTATGTTTTATAAACAAACGTAATAAATGCTTTTCAATAAAGGGAACTTAACTTAGCACCGAGCGAACTTGACAATGGGAGGTGATGACTTATCCATAGAAGGAAAGACTCATACTAAAGGTTCCCATGTGATGTTAACTCCCTTGTTTATGGGATATATGACTTTAAGGGATTCCCATGAGGAGCGGCCCACTTTACCAAATGGTATGAATAGGGATATCTACCTCTTAGTTCTTGAACTATGTTGCCACTATAGGATACTAGCTAGAAGATTCTACCTCAATAGCTATGTTTATATTGGTTCTACTTTGGTCGGTAGACCACCTTCCAGCGGTGTAAGGTTTGATGACACCGGATTCCATGTTTAGCATCACATGGTCTACGTCGGTTGAGGTTATGGTTTCCCTAAAGGTAAAATGGACAATGGAAGTAATTGAATAGGGTCCTAACTAGGAGGACTTAAGGTAAGTTACTTAGAATAGGTGGAAGTAATGAACCCATCTAGACATTGCACAAGTGACTCCTTAGGAAGTCTTAGGACGGTACCTTAATAGATATGATTATGTATGTGTCCTTTATGTATGATATTGTAGTCTTGGTTTGACTATGATTATATTGTACTATACTTCTATGATGACATGTGTTGTCTTGTGTAGATTCTATGTATGGTATTCTCTTATGTTCCTAAGTTGATGCATTGCACCAAGTATCCCCAAAGGATTACTTAGTAAGCAAATGAATTGAAAGAAAGAGTTAATATTAAGGAGAGTGAGTTCACTGTAAAGTGACCTCAAATGGGGATTAAATTCTATATGTGTTTTTCCATGATGTTTGGCCTTTGATTGTGTTTCTATAAAGTATGTGGATGATATAAATGCTATTGATAAAGGTTTTATGATGATTTACTCAAAATGGCATGAAGTATGATTTCGAAGGAAATGTCCCTTTTAAATGCATGTTTTTGCATGGTTGCCATACTTAGTACATTTTTGTGCTAATCTCATTCTTCTTTACTTTTTACACAAAGTGTAGGTTATGGAATGCTTAAAGGAGATCTATGAATGAGGAGCTTGATAGGTGATTTCCCAAGCTCAAGGAAAGGAATCCTTAAGTTCAACGATGTCCTACTAATGTCTTTAATGTAAAGTCTTTAAATATGGTATAGTTATGTAATGTGTCGTATGGGCTGTGTCCCTAATGTATTCTAAAGTTATTGAGTCTAAGATGTCAAAGAGACTTAGAGTCTAAATATGTATTATGACTTATGTTTTATATATATATGATGTGATGTTTCTAGCATATGATGTGCTATGAAAAGTTTTTAAATTTTCCGCTAAATTTACTATGTCAATGCAATGAATGATATGAGAGGCTTGTCTTAGACCTCCGAGAGGTCGACGACGCTGGTTACAATCCAAGATTGTATCATAACTTCTAGGGTATGCTTTTGGGTTGTGACACCATAGCATACAATCATTTAAAATGATCAAGTAGATTAAGCAGTGCCCAAGGACATAGTGAGGATCCTCGGACAAGAAGTGAACCTTCAAGAATGCACGGTTAGGAAAGTGCACGCAACAAATGTGCTACCAACGGCTGAGAGACAAGCCCAACCGATTCGGTTAGGGCGGTTAGGGGGAAGGCGTGTCGGATCAAACTATGTGGGGCCGAGCTCCCTAACTAATTCTAGGTCCTAACTAACTAATCTAACTAACTAATTAACCTAGGACCAACAAAAATAAACCAACTAGTGTGCGACCTAATCGGGTGACACTAACCGAATAACTAACTAAAGAAACATCCTAGTACCTAACCTATGATAGTCCAAAGAGGTTGGTTATGATCCTAACGACTTAGGGGTACTTTAGTAATTACCCTAGATCACTTATTTAATTAAATTGGCAACTTAATTAATTAATTTAATTCCTAGTCAAACCCGATGACCCTATGTCAAACGTTCTCCTAGTTGTAGTCAATTTAGGAGGGGCGTTTTGGTGATTTAAGTGGAAGGTCTTTAAGGTAATTCTTGGGACGTCTATATATTGATATTAGGTCAGTGTTAGACCACAATTACACGTCCCAAATCAGAATCAAACAAAATTCTTCCAATCTCTCAAGAACTCTATCTTTTCCAAACTCCATTGTAGAACAAGAAAAGCTTAAGGAAGAAGACGAAGGTTTCAAAGTTTCCCAACCAATTTTAGTGGAATGTTCATCTATAAGGTATGGGTTTTTACTCTTGGGATTCCTTTCCCCAAGAGGTACTTTCAAGATAAGTTTTCAAGAACTTCAAATACTAGGGTTTTTTCTCTACAAAATGGATTTTCTTCCTAACCCTAGATTTATGTTTTTCAATGAAAAGTAAACGTTTTCTAAATCTAATTTCGCACGAATTGTTGAGTAATTGATTGATAATGTTTGAATGTCGTGTGATATATGATCTTTCTTTAAGTGATGATTTCGAATGGGTTGTTTCTAGTGTTTGATATATGATCTTTCTCCTATGCTATGCATTGATCTTGTACATGATTTTATGAGTTGTTCTTGATTATGTCATTGAGTATTTCACTATGTATGATTATGAATATTGCATGATGAATAAGGTTCTTGGAAGCAAGAGGTAAGTCTTTTAAAATTGTGATTACTCTAAGATGTTTATGCTAGCCTATAATTCATGATGCTACGTTACGAAATTATGTATGATGTTGCTTTGTGAATATGCTGACTATGAACATGTAAATCGTGAGATTATGATAAGAATACGAAATTGCAAGTTATGATACTCTCTTGTATGCTTTACACAAAATGAGTATGCCATGTAAATCTCACGTATGAAGGGTTACGATGAGAGGACAATTCTCATCTAATCTGAAAGAGATCATGATCATGTTATACAAGGAGATAATCTCCTATGACCTATGATAAGTTTCTCTATAAAAGACAAATTAAAGGTTATTTGAAGAAAATGGACTTAAGCTAAGCACCGATGAACTAGATATGGGAAGTGTCCCTTCCCCAGCGGGAAGGTAGGTTCACAAAGATACTCATGAGATTGAGGCTGCCATGTAATGTGGAACTATGGTTCTCTAATACATCTCCTAGTTCTCGAACTATGCTGCCACCATAGGATACTAGCTAGTGGATCCACCTAGAAAGCTACGTCATGTTCGGTTCTACTTTGGTCTGTAGACCACCTCTTTTAAGTGTTGGGAAGACACCGGATTCCATGTTTATCTCACATTGTCTATGTTGGTTAAAGCCTATGTTCCATCATGTAAAACGAAAGACAAGTAAACGAACATTGACTAGGGTGACTTTAGGAGTTTGCTTAGTATAGGTAGTGGTATGGGACGCTACCTAGACATTGCACAAGTAGACTCTAAGGGAAATCCTAGGAGATTGTTCTTATGAAATATGATGACAAAATAAAGATATATGTTTATGATATATTATGTTACTCTTACATGAATGTTGATCCTTATAATGAATATGTTATTTGGCTATATTGTTATGTGAATGATAACTAACTATGTTATAAGTTATATGAAAAAAAGTTTTACTTATGGTCTCCTATCTTATCTACTTGGTTGTGTGGGTTTATGGGGCTTCAAATGACCATTGCACTTGTAGGTTGGGGATGGGATCATTGGTAAGTGTTTTGTATGTTATGTTTATATGATTTATTGAATATGAAATGTTAACATGACTCTATGAAAATATGTCTTTGATTATGATCATGCTTTAAGTGATGAAATATTTGGCTTGTATATGTTATATGCTATGTGCATTGAAGACTCTTATATGACTTAGCATGTTTTCTGAAGAGATGATAAATGGTACTTTTTCATGCATGTCCCTATGTGTTACGTGTTATGTGCATATACCCATAATTAGTACATGTGGCGTACTAACCCCATTACTTTATTTTACTACAAATGTAGGTTCCGTCCATTGAAGTTAAGCAGGTCGATTTGAAGAAGCTTGTAACTCATTTTCCAAGTCTTGGTAGGTCCTCATATTCGGGACGTTACCATATCAATTTCCAGAATTATGAAGTCATTAGTAGTTTTTAAGAGTGTAACAACCCTAAAAATGAATAGGATCAAGACTTAGGTTGTCAAGAATGCCTACGATTAGACCAGGGTTCACACGGATTGATGCGCGTAGAACCAGACCTCGGAACCCTTGGTACAGCCAAGCCAACTAACTTTGGGAGTTAGTTGAGCTAGGAAAGGTTGGGACCAACCATGTAGGGCTCTCGAATACGAAGATTTACTCGAAGGAGTCATTACCAGACTTAAATAGAGGAAATCTTAAGTTTTGAGGGTCTAGGGGTAAAATGGTCTTTTACCAGGATAAGGGTAATATCGCAATTACCCTAAACATATATTTAATTAATTATTTAATAAGGTGGAGGGGCAAATTGGGGAGAGAGAGACGAAATGGAGCTCTTGAAGTTAAGTCTTGCTCCACCCGGGTTCAAACCTAGGTGGAAGCAATGAATTTATGTGATTTGTATTTAAGCTATTAAATTAATGAAATTAATTAATTATTATTATTCATTAGCTGTTTTAAAATAAAATAAAAATCAGATTTTTATTAATTAACTAAACCTTATTTGACTAAGTCTTAAACTAGACTCCTAAGCCTAATATGACTCCCACTCTCTCACGTCTATCTCTCAACTCTAACGCTCAAACTCTCCCATTCTCTCATTCACGTTTTTCTCTGCCAAAATAACTTCAAAAACAGTAGGTAAACCAAAGTTCTTCACACTTGAAGAACTCACAACGAAAATTACAAACAAACAACTAATCAAAAATGTTACGGAAGAGGGAGGATTATTCCGTCGAATTGGTGTTGAATTTGAGGGGATTTGGACGTGATTTTTGGAGAAAGTTTTGGGCGGCAAGTCAAGGTTTGAACTACATAAAAGGTATGGGTTTTATTCTCTCTTGGTCCCTTTCCCAAGAGACCCCTTAAGATTCAGTAAATTCTAATCCGAAAACTAGGATTGTTCCCGTTGCATGTCCCTGTCACTAGCTCCCAATGAATCGTAGGTTGGGTATGTTTGCTGGTAGTTTAATTATGAAGTGTAATTTTTGTGATAATGTGTTCATGATTATGTGTTTAGAATTATAAGCATGTTAAGTTATGCCAACCGAAAGTATGTGAAAAATGATATGTTTTTATGGTTGAATTTTATGTGCGAATGTTTGTGTAAATCATGAGGTGTAAAAGTGGTGTAATGTTGCTGGATGTAATGGTAATTCTTGGATGAATATAATCATAAAAAATATTACACTAAAAGATGCACCAAATGATCTACGAAATGCCTTAAGAATTAACGTATGAATGATGGTAAAAAGAAGCTGAAAATAGTGAACAAATTTCCAGCATTTGGTAGGTTGGGTTCGGCCAAACAAAGTGGTACAAAATGCAATGAAAAATGAATGTAAAATAAGTGAAATCACCAAGGATTGAATCCAAGACATCATTACATGAAAGCTACAAGAAAATCAACAAAAGATTAAGACAAAAATGGATTGGAAGAGACTAAATTTCCAGCCTGCTGGAAATTGTAGTCTCGGCCAATTTTTAAGAAAATGAGCTTCTTTTATTTATTTTTTAAAATGTGAGGTCATTGGGGATTGAACCCATGACCTCTCTAAATGAAAATTTCATAAAAATTTCGTGAGAAAAATGCAAGGAAAAATAGATGTGGTGAGTGGGGATTGAACCCACAACCTCTTGAATGGATGAGAGAGTTAAGAGAAAAATAAAGGAGAAAATAAATGTGGGGAGTGGGGATTGAACCCACAACCTCTTGGATAGGTGAGAAAGTTTAGAGATAAATTAAAATAAAAATAATGAGCTTGTGGGGGATTGAACCCACAACCTCCTTGACTTAAACGAAAAAGGAGAGGAGAAAAAGAAAGGAAATGTTATGGGGTTGATGGGAATCGAACAAGGTCTCCCGAATCTGAAAAATGCAATTATCAAGTTTAAAATAAGATTAAGTGTTGTCCAAGGGATTCGAAATAGGGTTCCCTTGCCCCAAATTCCGTATTGATACATAAGTCATACGTGAATTAAATGTTCAAGAATAATGCCACCTACTTAGATCAAAATCGAGATCTTGGCATACATACAAGATGCATAAGTCTTGTATCACATAATCTTAGGAAGATATGAATCACTTAGACGATATATGAATGAAGCCTCATGGCTTGTATGTATGGACACATAAGTCTAACATACGTTTAAAAGTAAGTGATCCTAAGATGTATGTAATGAAATTATGAAACCCTAGAAGGGTTAAGTATGAGTGTGAATACACTAAATGGCCAAGTGCATTGGCATATGATGAAATGAACAATGAAACAATGAAATGAACAATGAAATAATAAAATGAACAATGATATGATGAAGTGAACAGCCATGTAAAAAGGGGTGAGTAATTATAAAGAGCAAATGTGCTAATGTTAATGAATGTGGTGAGAACATGATATGAGGCTAATGTAAAAGATGATAGCTATCTCAAATGAGCCTAAGTAAATGTTAGCAAAACGTACTCACCTATGAGAGTGTAAGATAATGAAGAGAACAGTATCTATGAACACTCTAATGAAAGTATTGAGCTTAACACACTTAATACTAATGATGAGATGAGAAATCATCTAATGAGCTATGATGTCCTCATACTAGAAGCCAGCTTCCATAACGTATGAGATGAATGTAATGGAATTTTATACTGAGCACCGATAGACTAGCAATGAGCGGTGATGCCTTCTTTCGGGAAGGGCGGAGGTTCACGTAACTCTCATGAGATGAGACTGTCCGGCATGCCGAGTATGGGTCTCCTTGTAACTCGTAGTCTTCGAACCTATACTGCCAATATAGGGATCTGGCGGGGTTCGATTCCCATGTACGCTAGCATGTTTTGGGTCACTTTGGCCGGTGATTCCACCTCTTTTCGGTGTGGGGGAGACACTGGATTTCATGATGCTCACATGATCTATGTCGGTTAAAGTTAAAGTTCCCAATGAATGAATGAGGCCAGCCTCAAATGATGCACATAATGAAATGAATGATACCAAAGGTGTTAGGATAGGATAATCAAAAGGTGAGTTAGATTCAAGTAATGACTTTAGGTCATTCTTGGTCATTGCACAACGAACCTAATGAAAGTCTTAAACTACATCCTAGGTATAGCTGGTGTTTACACTGGCCTATCAATGAAATGAAATGGAGTACGTATGAATGAACGAAGCAGACTCTGTGTTTGCTAATGAAGACTCCCTAGTTGAGGTCCCATCTGTTGAGCCCTCATTTTTTGGAGGTCTTAATGATAAGTCCATGATTCCAAGGTCTCATGGCATAAGAATGAATGACATTAAAGAAGTTATGTGCTACATGCAAAAGGTGTTGTATGCTATATGATATGTGCTATGTGTAAATGTTATGTGTTGTGTGCAAATGTGAAAAGTATGATGATGTATGTTATTCTCATGGCATAACTTTCCTATTCCAAATCTGGAAAGCTCACTGACTTTCCTAATCCAAATTTGGAAAGCTCATTGACTTTCCTAATCCAAATTTAGAAACTTTCCTAATCTTAATTTAGCAAGTCCACTGACTTGACTTCCCATAATCATGTTGTTAGGAAAGAGCTATCTTTTCTCATGCATGTCCTAGGTGTGTGCTTGCATATACCCATACTTAGTACCAGTGTGTACTAACCCTATACAAACTCTACTATTTTAGGTGCAGGCACAGGTGGACGATAGAGCTACAGGATTATCGTTGCAGTTATCTGGACGTCCAGCATTCATCCGGAGTTGGTAGGTCCTCATGCTTTCGAGGATGCTACTGTTTTATATTATAGCTTAGTTTTAGAGTTGAGCTAGTGGAGCATGTTCCACTAGCGTTTCTTTTATGTTTTTATTCAGACTATGTATTGGTGCCATTTTGGAAATTATACACTTAATAAGAATTGAACTATTTCTTTCAGTTGCTTATCTCTTAATGTTAGATGGTTGATGGTGAACAATTACGTATTAATGAGAATGTTTTTATAAGTATGTTAGGAAACAAAAAGTTTCATATTTTCTGCTAAAATTAACCTATGTAAAGTAAGAATGATGTAAGTAGGCTTGTCTGCGACCTCTGAGAGGTCAACGACGCCGGTCTCGTCTGGGGTCTAGATTCCAGTCCTGACAAAGTTAGTATCAGAGCCCTAGGTTAAATTCCGAGAATAATAAGTTCACATCAACCACATTGAGTAGTTTCTAAGTCATGGTAGTGAAGTGCACCACTATCCTGAATTAGAGACTGCATGATGCGTAGGAAAATTTCCCTTTTTTCTGATCTTATCGTGCTTTTCCGAATGTCCAAATTCTTGGTGTTATGAGCGTGTTTAACATCAATCCTTTTTGTTTTTCCAGATAATGAACACTTGGAGAGGAAATGGTCAGAGGAGAGGAGGAGCAGCTGCTAGGGGTAATCAGGATCTACCCCAGGCTCCAGCTGAAGGAGTGGCCATGCCAGTTAACCCAGCTGGGTTGACTGATGCTGAGGTGAGGGCATCTCTGGCCCAAATGGCACAGGCCATTACTATGCAGGCCCAGGCTATGACTGCCCAGGTCAACCGACAGGATGTTTAGAGGGAGAACCCACTGGTTCGTAGCATGGCTGACAGGATGAGGGATTTCACGAGGATGAATCCTCCTATTTTCACAGAGTCTTGGACATCAGAGGATCACCATGAGTTTGTGGATGAGGTTAATAAGATCCTGGTGGCTATGGGGGCCACTGATATTGAGAAGGCTGAGTTGGCTTCCTATCAGCTCAAGGATGTTGCACAGACTTGGTGCAAGATGTGGCAAGATAGCCGTGTCTTAGGTGGAGTGCTAGTCACATGGGGGATTTTCAAGACAGAATTTTTGGAGAGATTCTTTCCCAGGGAGATGAGGGAGGCCAATGTTGAGGAATTCATCAACCTTAAACAAGGCTCTATGACAGTCAGGGAGTATTCCCTGAAGTTTGTTAAGCTGTCAAGGTATGTTATTTTCCCTAGTATTTAATAGCAAGAATAAGGATAATACTGAACTTTGTAGAAATCATCCAGGTATGCTACTTCCCTGGTTTCTAACAGCAGGGATGAGATGAGCAGGTTCCTCACAGGAATCAATGGAGACCTGGAGGAGGAGTGTCGATCCGCAATGCTCCATGATAATATGGATCTTTCCAGGTTGATGGTGTATGTCCAGCAGGTAGAGGACAGCCGCAGAAAGAGAGGTATTCGTGATTCTAGGAGGCCTAAGCCTCAAGATCAGGCAGGTCCCAGCCATGGAGGAAACAGAAACAACTTTGGCGTCCGTGAGCAGCCAAGGTTTAAGAAGGGACTCTCCCACCAAGGGGAGTCAAGTTCACCTAATGGTCGCTATGATAGGGATTCCGAGTCCAGAGATAAGAGAAACAAGGAAGTATATACACCTAAGGAAAGGCAACCTTGCAGGAAGTGTGGCAGACAGCATGGAGGAGAGTGTATGATGGGCTCTAATGCTTGTTACAGCTGTGGAAAACCGGGCCACATGGTGAAAGATTGTCCGAATAGGAGAAGTCAGGAACAAGGGAAGGAGAGAGTTCAGACTAATGGCCCGAATGAAGAGGCTACAAAGAGGCAACGATTCTTCGCACTCAAGTCCAGGGGTGCAGGGGAAGGCACTTCTGATGAAGCCTCGGGTGCGTAGCCTTAATTAGCCTTTCATATATTTGACTGTATATGGTGTTTATGCCCTAGTATGAGGTTAATAGGTTTGAAGTCATCATATTGGTTGCTGATTTATATGATTTTTATGTTGACTTTGTGTTGTATTCTTTGATGAGACTAGTTTAGGGAAGAATTACTTAGTCTATTAATGTGAAGCTACTAGTAGGTCTCAAGGAGGTGTTCCATCATGTTAAGAAGTGAATCAAATATTCACCCATGGAAGTATTGAAGTACCTACCTATGTGTACGTTCTATAGATGACATACTTATTGTTAGTAAAGAGTAGTGTCATTCGGGGACGAATGTTCCTAAGGGGGGGGTGTATAATGTAACAACCCTAAAAATGAATAGGATCAAGACTTAGGTTGTCAAGAATGCCTACGATTAGACCAGGGTTCACACGGATTGATGCGCGTAGAACCAGACCTCGGAACCCTTGGTACAGCCAAGCCAACTAACATTGGGAGTTAGTTGAGCTAGGAAAGGTTGGTACCAACCATGTAGGGCTCTCGAATATGAAGATTTACTCGAAGGAGTCTTTACCGGACTTAAATAGAGGAAATCTTAAGTTTTGAGGGTCTAGGGGTAATATGGTCTTTTAACAGGCTAAGGGTAGTATCGTAATTACTCTAAACATATATTTAATTAATTATTTAATAAGGTGGAGGGTCAAATTAGGGAGAGAGAGACGAAATGGATCTCTTGAAGTTAAGTCTTGCTCCACCCGGGTTCGAACCTAGGTGGAAGCAATGAATTTATGTGATTTGTATTTAAGCTATTAAATTAATGAAATTAATTAATTATTATTATTCATTAGCTGATTTAAAATAAAATAAAAATCAGATTTTTATTAATTAACTAAACCTTATTTGACTAAGTCTTAAACTAGACTCCTAAGCCTAATATGACTCCCACTCTCTCACGTCTATCTCTCAACTCTCACGCTCAAACTCTCCCATTCTCTCATTCACGTTTTTCTCTGCCAAAATAACTTCAAAAACAGTAGGTAAACCAAAGTTCTTCACACTTGAAGAACTTACAACGAAAATTACAAACAAACAACTAATCAAAAATGTTACGCAAGAGAGAGGATTATTCCGTCGAATTGGTGTTGAATTTGAGGGGATTTGGATGTGATTTTTGGAGAAAGTTTTGGGCGGAAAGTCAAGGTTTGAACTACATAAAAGGTATGGGTTTTCTTCTCTCTTGGTCCCTTTCCCAAGAGACCCCTTAAGATTCAGTAAATTCTAATCCGAAAACTAGGATTGTTCCCGTTGCATGTCCCTGTCACTAGCTCCCAATGAATCGTAGGTTGGGTATGTTTGCTGGTAGTTTAAGTATGAAGTGTAATTTTTGTGATAATGTGTTCATTATTATGTGTTTAGAATTATAAGCATGTTAAGTTATGCCAACCGAAAGTATGTGAAAAATGATATGTTTTTATGGTTGAATTTTATGTGTGAATGTTTGTGTAAATCATGAGGTGTAAAAGTGGTGTAATTTTGCTGGATATAATGGTAATTCTTTGCTTAATATAATCATAAAAATATTACACTTAAAGATGCACCAAATGATCCACGAAATTCCTTAACAATTAACGTATGAATGATGGTAAAAAGAAGCTGAAAATAGTGAACAAATTTCCAGCATTTGGTAGGTTGGGTTCGGCCAAACAAAGTGGTACAAAATGCAATGAAAAATGAATGTAAAATAAGTGAAATCACTAAGGATTGAATCCAAGACATCATTACATGAAAGCTACAAGAAAATCAACAAAAGATTAAGACAAAAATGGATTGGAAGAGACTAAATTTCCAGCCTGCTGGAAATTGTAGTCTCGGCCAATTTTTAAGAAAATGAGCTTCGTTTATTTATTTTTTTAAAATGTGAGGTCATTGGGGATGACCTCACTAAATGAAATTTCATAAAAATTTCGTGAGAAAAATGCAAGGAAAAATAGATGTGGTGAGTGGGGATTGAACCCACAACCTCTTGAATGGATGAGAGAGTTAGAGAAAAATAAAAGGAGAAAATAAATGTGGAGAGTGGGGATTGAACCCACAACCTCTTGGATAGGTGAGAAAGTTTAGAGATAAATAAAAATAAATATAATGAGCTTGTGGGGGATTGAACCCACAACCTCCTTGACTTAAACGAAAAAGGAGAGGAGAAAAAGGAAGGAAATGTTATGGT
>JAJJBR010001403.1:43084-60986 GCA_022817965.1 Solanum lycopersicoides | reverse complement strand
GATCACTTTTTTTCTATCAAGTATTAACCAAATCTTCAAGTGTCTATAATATGAGCCTTTATGCCTCTATTTATAGTGCAACATAGAGCATACAAAAGGTTAACCATAAACATGAATATAATCGAGGAGGTTATGGAAGTGAAAGGTTATAAGAATAATGGTTATAATGTCGGAGGTTATGAAAGTTATGATTATCTTCATAATAGAGAAAGTAATGGAGATAATGGACGAGAGAAAATGTCTTTGTGTAAGGGACATTCACACTGTAATATTTTATAATAATATTATATTATATTATAAAAATATAAATCTAAAACTAACCTACACTACCATTAACCTCTTATACTACTACGCCACTCCACTCACAACCCCATCATCTGCACACAACACACCACACTCCCTCACACGTACATCCACACACCCATTCCCACAACACACCACCCCCTATCCTACATATACTATCCATTCTCAGAATGAAAGGGGATCAGCAACATACACTTACACTACTCCTAAAAACATATGCACACATACACACAAACGACACAACCTATATATACTTCACTCAAAATCCCATAACCCAAAAAAAAAAGAAGACGACCTCCCAACACACCAAAACACAATAACACAGAACAAAACCTTTTTGTTTCTGAAAAACACACACGTACAAAATGGAAAAACACCAAAATATTTTCTTAAACAAATACACCCAACATACACGACACTATCAGCAAATGAAAACGAAAAAAAAAAGAAAAAAAAGCTCACAAAAAAAAAAAAAAAAAAAACACAGACAAGAAAGAGAAAAAAATAACTCAAATTTTATTTATATTTTTTCTTTCGCTCACAAACAAAAATTGAGATCGAAGTTCATTTTCGTGGTTTCGAGATCGTCGTTTATTTGTAGGATTGCTTGTTTTTTTTTCGTGAATTGAATTTTCGCAAGAGGTATTGTTTAATTTTTATTGTGTATTTTGATTTTTATGATTATATAATACTTGATTTCAATGTTATGAGTTTGCTCAAAATTTAGGTGTGTTAAATTTTGTGCAAACTCATAACATTGAAATCAAGTATTATATAATCATAAAAATCAAAATACACAATAAAAATTAAACAATACCTCTTGTGAAAATTCAATTCACGAAAAAAAACAAGCAATCCTACAAATAAACGACGAACTCGAAACCACGAAAATGAACCTCGATCTCAATTTTTGTTTGTGAGCGAAAGAAAAAATATAAATAAAATGTGAGTTATTTTTTTTCTCTTTCTTGTCTGTGTTGTTTTTTTTTTTTTTTTTTTGTTGTTGTTGTGAGTTTTTTTCTTCTTCTTTTTTGGTTTTCATTTCCTGATAGTGTCGTGTATGTTGGGTGTATTTGTTTAAGAAAATATTTTGGTGTTTTTCCCTTTTGTACGTGCGTGTGTTTTTCAGAAACAAAAAGGTTTTGTTCTGTGTTATTGTGTTTTGGTGTGTTGGGAGGTCTTCTTTTTTTTGGGGTTATGGGATTTTTGAGTGAAGGTATTAGGTTGTGTGTATGTGTGCATATGTTTTTAGGAGTAGTGTAAGTGTATGTTGCCGATCCCCTTTCTTTCTGAGAATGGGTAGTAAATGTAGGATAGGGGGTGTTATTGTTCTGTGTTATTGTGTTTTGGTTTTGTTCTATATATATATATATAGCGGTTACGTGTTAGCGCCACATAAATCAAATTTTTTAAATAATTAAAATTCTTTTTTAAAAAATGATTTTAAATAGTTTTAAAAATAAGGAATAACTGAAAATATATATTTATTTTTTTAAAAAAGCTCTACAAAGTAACGTATGTAGTCCTTTTATTTTTTGTGAAAACATATCTTTTAAATTTTAACCATCTTTCTACAACCTCCTCATTTAAAGAAAAACAAATGTAAATAATAATAATAATAATAATAATAATAATAATAATAATAATAATAATAATATATATACATATATATGCACCACAAACTCTGTGGAAATATTAAATAATAAATAACAATTTAAAAAACAAATTGTATTTTTAAAAAATAATAATTTAAAAACCGTTTTTTAAAATCTGCTTACCTTAAAATCTGTTGTATTTAGTAAATTAAATATTTATTTATGTAAAACTAAAACATAATTGAGCACAACAGTCAATAATTTGAAAGACACGTTTTGTCAACCAGTTAGAGAATTTCAAATCCAAAAAACTACTTATGTCAGTTTTATTACAATTGTATCGACAAATTTGTATTTAAAAGACAACAAAATGGTTATCAAAATTGTGAAGCCTACATCATACGTGAATGCCAAGAACAATATATATTCCAATTTTTTTGGTGGTTATGAGGCGGTGAAGAAGGAGTGGCAAGAATGAGGTTGCTTTGATGGGCTCAAATACATTGGGTGTTAATAGTAATTTATTAGCAAAGAATGTTTTTGATTTTCTAATGATGAATAAGTGGTAAATTTATTTACAATCTTTCGTATATTATATGTATGAGAAAAAGAAGATTTGAAATGGTGAATTGTTCCCAACAAAATCGTTCATGAAGAATCACCCACAGATACAGATAAACATTACTATTTTTCATCCTTTTATGAAATAATTACGGATTATAGTTTAATGGAGATTTTCTAGAAACTTCATCTTTTCATTTGCTACTTCAAATCAAATCAGTAATTGTCATGACAAAACAAGGATTAAAATTTAGCAAAGAATGTTTTTGATTTTCTTAGTACATATTTTAAGCCGTTGTTGTTGAGTTGGTACCACACTTGGCTTAAGAGGAGTTTTAGCAACTTCAAAAAAGTACTGATTTATTGCACAGAAATATTTGATCAGATGGGTCACTTTTTTACTTGAAAATCTAAAAGCATCTAAAAAATAATTTAATCTAAACAGGCACTAAATTATATGATCATGTCCTTTTATATTAAAAAGATATTATATTTAATAAGTAACTTTAAAACTTTTCATTACATTTTCACTTATACACAAACCCAGCAAATTGCATTAACTATTTTTAATATGGAAGGGAAAAAGGTTAAATACTATCTCATCTATTTTAAATCATCATTAACCATTTAAATCAAATATTAAGACAATGTTAAAATAAAATGAAAAGAAAAACAAATATTTATTGAATATGGAAAAATAGGGAACTGTAAAATTTGATTTACGGATAATTTTCTGTTTGAATGTGTATTAAATAAAAAAAATAAAAAATAAATAAAACAAAGAAGAGGTTTATAAACCGCCTACTATTCTCATTCCCCATTTCTTCCCACGATCACATTCCCCCACCATATTTTCTCATCTACAAAATTTTATGGAGCAATTGACTTATTCTATTCAAATTATTGTTTCTCTTCGCTAATATTCAAAATGTCCAATTCGTAGAAAATATTTGAATTAGTGCAACTCCATAAATTTTATTCTCTTACATCCAAATGGTAGCAAAAAATCTAGGCTTGGATTTTTTTAAAAAAATTCAGGTCAATATTTCTATCTATTCCATAATATTTCTCTTATTTATATTTATAAAAAAGTTGATAAAATAATTCAAAGTGATAAAACTTCACATGATTTTATATTAATATTTCTCATTGATTTTATTTCCACGTTCGTATGTGTGGAAACTATGGAGTTTTATTGATATTCTCTTCTATTGATTTATTTATATAGGATTGAGATAATATGATAATTTTGTGTGGTTAATATTTCTTCATGTTATGCTATAATAGAACTTTTATTACTATTATATATAAAATTAAAGTTATATATATATATATATATATATATATATATTGAATTAATTTTCAAAAATAAATTAAATTGAAAACTTGAATAATGCTAAAAGACATTGTAAATCAATTAAAGGATATAATGTTTTTCTAAAGTAGAATACAAGTGTAAAATTAAATTAAATTTCATGAGTGAGAAAAATTTATAATTTTTGGAAATTATAATATACTAAAAGTAATACAAGGATATATAATCTCTTTATTTCACTCTTCATATTTATATTCCTTAAATATATAGTATTAAGTAATTATGCACAAATCATTTTACTTCTCACATATCATATTTCAAAATATGAAATGGTAACATTTAAGTTTTTTTCTGCAGGATGATTTGTGTGTGAGTTTACTGGACTTAAATTTTTTATTTTTGAGACATTGTTACAGTTATTATCTACCTATATCTAAACTTCAATATTTGTTTCATAGTACTATTTAATTATTATATATATTTTGAAATTCCCAGTAATTTAATATTTGTGATTGCATTTATCAACTAACCGCGCAACGCACGAACGCGTATACTAATTATCTTAATAGTCTAATTAGTCAACTTTATCTAAAATTGAAAATGTTCATCTTAGAAAGATTAAGAAATGAAGAGTTACAATTATTATTTTTTTGTTGTTTTGCATGACTTGTAAATATACTAAAAAATATAAATGCATTTGTTTAAGATTTTAGACTTTTATTTTTTATATAGTATTCATGAATATAAATAGTATAAAATAATGTAGTCACTAATAGTACGCTATATGACCCGTTAAAAATATTTATTTTGATTAAGAATGTGGTTACACATTTTTTATGAGACATTAAAATAAAATCAAGAATGTGGTGACACACATTATCCAATAATATAATCATATTTCATTAATTTAAAATAACACTATTCGATAAAGCTAATTAGTGTGATGCAAAGAAGACGGTTATGTATCTAAACATCAGGACCAAGAATACAATTACGTATCTAGGTCGAGACCAAATAAAAGTTCAACAATAAAATTATCAGCGTAACTGTAGCATATTTAAAAATCCAAAATATAGTTAAAATAAGTATAATTCAAAAAAGCGACCGTGCTAGAACCACGAAACTTGAGCGATGCCTAATACCTTCCATCGGTCAACAAATTCCTTACCCGAATTTCTAATTCGCAGATCAAATAAAGAGTCATTTCCTTTTGATTGGGGATTAAAAGAAAGGTGACTTGGAATACCATCAGTCAATTCCAAGTGGAGACTCTGTAAAATAAGATAATTCGTAAATCAATACCGTCACTTTAATTTGAAAAAACCTTCCACCGTCCGAAAAGAGGCGTGACATCTCTGAAGACTCTGTTGGGGAATAACCAGAACTCTAAATTTATTATATTAAATATTACTTGATCTTATTGTTATTTTTTGAGATATATTGTGTATGACGACCTAATGTGCTACTTATTGCTTATTTATTGCTTTGTTTTTGTTGAATTGTATTATATATTGTATGCTTTCACACACCTCTTCTTAGTCTAAAAAAACACTTCACACACGGTCACAAAAATGCAGTTATGCATCAAACTTTCTATTGAGATAAAGCTAGACATGTTAAGCGGGGTTGAATTAGCAATGAGGTCGGAATAGTGCTGCTATCAATAAGTTGCCCCTTCTTGGCTCGTGTTGTCCTCTCGAATAAGCCAGTCTAGACACCAATCTATTCAAGATTGAACCTAGAAAAACTAGAATATAAATATGCTTATCCCTTGTAGGTTTTACTTATTTGCATCATTTGATTTGACTTAGTGAGTCCTGAAACACGAGTTGGGTCCGTCTAAGACAAGTATCCCTCTCTTACTTGACCACTTACATCATTTAATATGCTACATGAAAGTACATTTATTTAGAAAGTCTCTATAAGTTGACTCATTTTAGTGCGATTAGTAAAGAAGATGTTATCTTTTGATCTTTACAAAAAAAAAGAGGAGAAAACAGAAAAAAATTCTTCTTCTAAAAGATATTATACATTTCTAGAACATAAAATGAAAAGATTTTGCACTACTTAACCATTATATACAATGATTAAAGTTTTTTTTTTACAGTTAATAAAAAAAATTCAAAATATTTTACATTGATAATACTTTAAAAATTGTATTTTTCAGAAAAAATAATAATTAATATCTCAAAGTTTTTTTGCTATACAATATGAACGGACTACGCGCACTCAATGAGATACGTAATCAATTTTTTTGGGTTTGGTGATCTTTATTCAAAAACTTTTAAAAAAAAAATTCATAATTTTTTTTAAAAACTGTTGTAGTCTTTATTCAACTATTTTGTTTTTCTTCTTACCCAAAAAAAGTTTTATCTTAATAATGTTGAAAATTTTCGAATTGTCACTCAAATGAAAAGTCAAAAAATATTCTTATTTGTTTATTTTTATTTCATTTTAGCATAAATTTTAAGATCAAAAATATATTGTTTCTTAATTTTCTTTTAGTAAATCAAGAAAACAAAAGATTTTATCTTAGAAGTTCAAAATTTATGCAAAGATCTTAATCATTTTTATCAAGTGTGTTATGTACCCAATCCAAATGAAATTGATCAATGCATCATTCTTTTTTTTTTTAAAAGTATAAAAATTTAACCAAATAATCAAATAATAATAAAAATAAATATAGTTGAGCTAGTTAGGATTAAACATTAGACTTTATAAGCTAATTTTATAAATAAAAAGTCTTGTGTATGCATGAAATGTAACATGTGGTTATAAGTGAAGAAGGTCTAACCCTAACAAACTTTATCATCCATGCACACAATTAACTTAAGGTGGTTGGTTTGTGATTAAGCTGACATCTCATCTCTACTATACAAGGTCAAAAAGAAAAGAGAAAATGACCCGTCAAGAGGAAACAAAGTTAGAAAATGACGAGGTCAAAATCAGATGATATCACTAGAAGAAGTTAGGATATTAAGACAACAAATGACAGAATTGTACGAAGCTTGGATGAATGGATAAGATCCATCATCCTCAATTCGAAACTATCTGAATACGAATTTGTCGTCTCCTATCCAAGTGTCGTCAAGTGATCCAATCTATTCACATGAATTTGGCCCATATTCTAACACATCCAATGCAGTTGAAACTTTCACGGTGTGCCCTTTAAGTACGCTAATGACAAGTAATCCACTTTTCATGCCAAATGCACTAATTAATTCAGTTCAAAAGCCAACAATGGTGCAAAAATCCAACAATGATCATGGTTACACCTTTGAAGTGACTTTTAAAATTCTAGGATTTTACCCTCACGCTCATCAGTATAGCTCCCCTATTGAAGATGAAAAAACTGTTAAGAACGAGGAATATGAAGAAATGGATAGAAAAGTGCCTCCGTCGTGGGTGGCTTGTCAACTGGCAGCTGCGTCTGTTTCATTTAAGGGGTGAATGGGAAATTCACTCCACGTCCTAACCTGACTATAATAGGTTTATTTAGTTAATTGTAGGTGTATATAAGTCATATAAAACGTGATTAACCCATTCTAAAATCAGCTCACATGTTTTAAGCTCTTCCTTCCAAAAATGTTCTCTCTAAAACCACCATTGTTGGTGAAGCTCAAGTACAAATTTAAGCGGGGTTTTCCATGGATGAATCATGAAGTCTTATAGCTTTTCATGTGGATAAAGGTATGGTGATTTTCATCTCTAGTTATCTTTTCATCTAGAGAGCCATTCTCAAAGATTTCAAAGAAGAAAAATATGATCAAAGTCCTTCTTCTTCAATCTAGCCATGGGTTCTTTCTAAAAACGTTTAAATCATGATTAATTGGATTTAATACAGTGGTTTGAACGTGAATTTACTACAATTGCATGATGAACCCATGTCCCTTCCTTAAATCGATTTAGCCCTTGCATGGGCAATGTGATTATGGCTTGTTATCAATTGAATTGTGATGTTCTTACGTTGAATCACCTATATCTACTGTTATTTACGTTAATTGTTGTTGAATTATATGTAATGGATCCATGTGGATCAATAAAGGAAGATTTGAACATGTTTAGCTTAGTTTTACTTGAATTTACTGTAACGTTGGTTCCTAAATGATCTAATGCGAAATTCAATGGTGTAGGGATGATTGTACTTACTGTTTTACTAGGATATTATTGTTGAATTATATATATGTGATTCAAGGTTGGTTTGGCCTATATTCTTCTATCTTTCATGTTTCTCTATTGTAGCATATTCACTGTAATCTAGTCATTTTGTGATCCTAATCCTAGGGTAGATGTAAGCATGATTTTGATGTGATTAAGTATGTGTTTAGATACTGCCTTGGATGTATATTATTGATGAAATATGATCTATAATACATACAAGTGAAATGTGCTAATGGTTTATGTTCTTCTAGAAACATTCTAGCATGTTAATGTATTGTATTAGTTGTAACACGACCTTGTAGTGGCTTATGCTTAACTTCATGTATGATCATGATACATTAAGCTACTGACCTATACTTGATTTATTGGTGAAAAAGTAGTAATGGTCAATGGAGACCAAAGGCTAAAGGATTGGTAAGAATTGCTCTACTCTTCTACTTCTCTATTCTTCTATAATAATGTTGATGAAGCCTTGTATGACATTGTGTGGTATGGTCCACTTATGGTGGCGGTGTTTACTTTATTTTCATTGTATATGTGTTGACCATGGCTTTGAAGGCAAATTTATGAACTTATGAACATGTGCTTAAGATGATACTATGAGAATCTTATGCCTACTTTCCTATTCTAGTTGTAACCTAGGTTGTATGGCTATTGTATAAGCATGTGTGTATCCATGTTAGGGTAGAGTATAGGTGCTGCCATTAATGTGTTAAAAGGGTTAATAATCCATTACCTATGTACCCCTATGTGAATGCATGAATAGCACAAGTTAGGAGTCTTAAGTGTATTATGAAGTTTGCTTGTCTCCTATGTTATTGTGTGATTGTGTGGTCTGTGCTTGATGAAGTATTATGATCTATGAGGGTGGCTGCCTCAACGTGTTTTGATAGCTATTATGTGATCATGTTGACCAATGTACACACACTCTCACTTACATGCATGATACAAGTAGTATAGGTCATTGTGTCTAAATGAAAGGTAGTTCTCATATTCATTAGTGTCTACTACTATGCATATTAAGGTGATGTTTATGAAAGTATGATTTGTATTCCCTTACTAGGATGACTTGATAGGTTTACTAGTATGGGCAAGGGTATGGGACCTTGGCTATGCATTGGACATGTGTACCTTGATAGGATAGTTCCTAGGTTTGGTCTCTATGTATATGAAAGATGAATATATGAACATGTTATGAATATGACCTATATGGTATGATGAAGTATGAATGTGCATAGTGTCTTAGTGGGTTTATATGAAAGGATTTGCTCATATAGTTATCTATAGACTCATGCATTGACATATGAACATGTGTGACATTATGGGTTATGTGAAAGGTTTGCTCACATCTATGTATACACTCAGAAACATTAATGATGATCTAGTTAATAGAGGAGCCTTGAATGGTGTGCTCAAGTGTATCCTAAACTAGATAGTGCTAATATATATGCTATGTCCATGTGAAAGGATATTCTCACATGATTTAGGTTGATGAACTTGCATCATAACTTATGAGCTAAGCATATGAGGGGATGACTCTCCTAAGCCTATGTTTTTATAAATAAATGTTAATGAAGGCTTTTTCAATAAAGGGAACTTAGCTTAGCACCGAGTGAACTTGTATATGAGTGTGTGTCCCTTTCCAATGTGGGAAGGTAGGTCTACTATAAATCTCATGGGGTGGATAGCCTCATGACCCAACATAGGGTGTAGAGTTGATATTTCCATGAATCCCCCAAGTTCCATAAACTATGTTGCCACCATAGGATACTAGCTAGTGGATCCACCTAGAAAGCTATGTCATGATGGGTTCTACTTTGGCTGGTAGACCAGCCTTTTTCGGTGTGGGGCTTGATGACACCGGATTCCATGATTAGCACCCATGGTCTATGTCGGTTAAGGCTATGGTTTCCCTAAAGTAAAATGAACAATGGAAGAACCCTAACTAGGATAACCTAAGGGTAGTTACTTAGTGTAGGTGGGGGTATGGGACTTCACCTATGCATTGCACAAGTGACTCTTGAGGGAAGTCTTAGGAAGGTGTTCTAATGCATGTTACTAAGTATATGTTCTTTATGTATGACATTGTAGTATTTGTCTACTTGTTATGAGGATGTGCATGATATGAGTCTTTATACATAATGTTGATCTTGTTGACTATATGGTGAAGGTCTTACTTGACATAAATGAAGTTGTCTTCTCTTACTATGTTGATACATGATTTGGGTGTAAAGGCTTGTGGTCTCATGATAGGTTTACTAAGTATGTGTGAGGTTATGGGGCCTTACATTTACATTGCACTAGTAGACTTAGATTGGGGGCATGAGTTATGTTTTTTAAGGTTGTATGTGAAGTAAAATAAGCATATGTGCATAATGATTAGGAGTTCACTGTAATTCCTTATGGTCTTTACTTGATTGTGTCTTGTAATGGACTATACTTCTATGATGATATGTTTTGGCTTATGTTAGTTGTTTGTATGGTTTTCCTTGTGGTTCTAAGGTGATGCATTGCACCAAGTATCACTAAAGGATTACTTGGAAGGATTAGTGAATATAAAGGAGGAGTTCAATGTTAAAAGAATAGAGTTCACTGTAAAGTGACCTCAAATGGGACTTAAATTCTACAAGTGTTTTTCTATGATGTTTGGCCTTTGATTGTGTTGCAATGAAGTATGAAAATGATATAAATGCATTTATCTAAAGGTTTGGTGATGATTTACTCAAAATGGCATAAAGTATGATTTTAAAGAAAATGTCCCTTTTAAATGCATGTTTTTGCATGGTTGCCATACTCAGTACATTCTTGTGCTAATACCATTCTTCTTTACTTTTTACACAAAGTGTAGGTTATGGATGCTTAAAGGAAGTCTGAATGGTGAAGAGCTTTATAGATGATTCCCAAGCTCAATGAAAGGAATCCTTGAAGTTCAAGGATCTCCTACTTATGTTTTTTATGTAAAGTCTTTAAATATTGTATAGTTATGTAATGTGTCTTATGGGCCGTGTCCCTAATGTACTCTAAATTTATTGAGTCTAAGATGGCAAAGAGACTTAAGGTCTATAAATGTATTATGGCTTATGTTTTATACATATATGAGTTGAAGTTTCTAGCATATGAAGTGCTATGAAAAGTTTTAAATTTTCCGCTAAATTACTATGTTAATGGGATGAATGATAACTATGGACTTGTATAAAACCTCCGAGAGGTCAAGTACGCCGTGTTAATTTAGGGGGTTCCCCCGGATGTGACATAGGGTTTTGGTTAAGGATTTGAGTTGTAATATCTATGGTTTTGTGTTCAATATTAGGGTTTTGGTATTTTGGGCTTTGTTTAGGGTTTAGGGTTTAGGGTTAAGGTTAGGGTTTAGTATTTTTTTAGGTTTTAGGTTTTGGGTTTAGGATTTTCGGTTTAAAATCTATGGTTTAGTGTTTAATTTTTGGGTTTTGATATTTTGGTTTGGGTTTTGGGTTAATGGTTTATGGCTCGGGTTAGGGTTAAGGTTAGGGTTAGGGTTTGGGTTAGAGTTAGGGTTTGGGTTGGGTTAGGGTTAGCTTTTAGGGTTTCTTTAGGTTTTAGGGCTTGTGGCTTAGGATTTGAGGTTTAAAATATATTGTTTAGTGTTTAATGTATGGGCTTTTGTATTTTGGACTAAGGTTTTTTGATTCAAGGTTTAGCATTTGAGGTTTAAAATCTATTGTTTAGTGTTTAATATTTGGGTTTTGGTATTTTAGGCTTTGGGTTTAGGGTTTATGGTAGGGTTAGTGTTAAGGTTAATGTCCTGTTAGGGTTAGGTTTAGGGTTTGGGGTTATTTGAGTTGTAATATCTATGGTTTAGTGTTTAATGTTAGTGTTTTGGTATTTTGGGCTTTGGGTTTTGGGTTAGGGTTAAGGATAGGTTTAGGGTTAGTGTTAGGGATAGGTTTAGGGTTAGGGTTTAGTTTTTTTTAGGTTTTAGGTTTTGGGGTTTAGGATTTTTGGTTTAAAATCTATGATTGAGTGTTTAATATTTGGGTTTTGGTATTTTGGGCTTGGAGTTTCGGGTTAATGGTTAGTGTTAGGGTTAGGGTTAAGGTTAGGGTTAGGGTTAGGGTTTAAGTTGTTTTTTAGGTTTTAGGGTTTGGGTTAAAAATTTGAGTTATAATACCTATGGTTTAGTGTTCAATGTTAGGGTTTGGGTATTTTGTTCATTGGGTTTAGGGTTTAGGGTTTGGGTTAAGGATAGGGTTAGAGTTAGGGTTCGTGTTAGGGATAGGGTTAAGGTTAGGGTTTAGTTTTTTGTAGGTTTTTGGTTTTGGGTTTAGGATTTTCGATTTAAATTATATTGTTTTGTGTTTAATGTTTGGTTTTTGGTAATTTGGGCTTGGGGTTTTGGGTTAATGGTTTAGGGTTAGGGTTAGGGTTAAGGCTAGGTTAGGGTTTGGGTTAGAGTTAGGTTATTTTTTATTTTTAGGTTTTAGGGTTTGTGGTTTACGATTTGAGGTTCAAAATCTATGGTCTAGTGTTTAATGCCTGGGTTTTCGTATTTTGTACTTACCTTTTTTTTAAACTCAGGGTGTAGGGTTAGGGTGTATTTTTTTTTTAAAAATGGTTTAGGGTTTAGAATTTGAGTTTTAAAATCCAATGTTTAGTATTTAATGTTTGGGTTTTGGTATTTTGGGTTTAGGGTTTTGGGTTTATGGTTTAGAGTTAAGGTTAGGGTTAGGGTTTTGGGTTCTTTTAGATTTTTGTGTTTAGGGTTCAGAATTTGAGGTTTAATATCAATTATTTGGTGTTTATTGTTTAAGTTTTGTTATTTTGGGTTTGGTGTTTAGGGTTTATGGTAGGGTTAGGGTAATGGTTAATTTTACTGTTAGGGTTAGAGTTTAGGTTGTTTTTAGGTTTTAGGGTTTGAGGTTAAGGATTTGAGTTGTAATATATATGGTTTAGTGTTTAATGTTAGGTTTTGGAATTTTTGGCTTTGAGTTTAGGGTATAAGGTTTAGGTTTATTGTTAAAGATAGGGTTAAAGTTAGGGTTGAGGTTAGGATTAGGGTTAGGGTGTAGGTTTGTTTTTAGGTTTTATGGTTTAGGGTTTAGCATTTGAAGTTTAAAATCTATGGTTTAATATTAATGTTTGGGTTTTGATATTTTGGGCTTAAGGTTTCGGGCTTATGGTTTAGAGTTAGGCTTAGGGTTAAGGTTAGGGTTAGGGTTAGGGTTAGCATTTTATTTTTTTTTAGGTTTTTGGGTTTAGGTTTTAGGATTTGAGGTTTAATATCAATGGTTTAGTGTTTAATGTTTAGGTTTTGGTATTTTGGGCTATGGGTTTAGGATTTACGGTAAAGTTAGGGGTTAGGTTGTTTTTAGGTTTTAGGTTTTAGGGTTAAGGATTTTAGTCGTAATATATCTATGATTTAGTGTTAAATGTTAGGGTTTTGGTATTTTGTGCTTTGGATTTAGGGTTTAGGGTTTAGGGTTAGGGTTAAGTATAGGTTTAGGGATAGGGTTTATGTTAGGTATAGTGTTAGGGTTAGGGTTTAGTTTTTTTTTTAGGTTTTAGGTTTTGGGGTTTAGGAATTTTGGTTTAAAATCTGTGGTTTTGTGTTTAATGTTTAGGTTTAGGTATTTTGGGCTTAATGTTTCAGGTTAATGGTTTAGAGTTAGGGTTAGGTTTAAGGTTAGTATTATGTTAGTGTTAGGGTTTAGTTTTTTTTTTAGGTTTTAGAATTTGTGGTTTAGGATTTGAGGTTTAAAATCTATGGTTTAGAGTATAATGTTTGGGTTTTCGTATTTTAGACTTAGGGTTTAGAGTTTAGGGTATATTGTTAGGGTTAGGGTTAGGATTAAGGTTAGGATGTAGTTTTTTTTAGGTTTTATGGTTCATGGTTTATTATTTCAGGTTTAAAATCTACGGTTTAGTATTTAATGTTTGGGTTTTGGTATTTTGGTCTTAGGACTTCAGATTTAGGGTTTAGGGTTAGGGTTAAGATTAGGGTTACGGTTAGGGTTAGGGTTGTGGGTTTTCTTAGGTTTTTGGGTTTAGGGTTTAGGATTTGAGGTTGAATATCAATGGTTTAGTATTTAATGTTTGGATTTTGGTGTTTTGTGCTTGGGTTTAGGATATATGGTAGGGTTAGGGTTAGGGTTAGGTTTAGCTTGTTTTTTAGGTTTTAGGGTTTGGGGTTAAGGATTTGAGTTGTAATATCTATGGTTTAGTGTTCAATGTTAGGGTTTTGATATTTTGGGCTTTGGGTTTAGGGTTTAGGGTTTAGGGTTAGGGTTAAAGATAAGGTTAGGGATAGGGTTAGGGTTAGGGATAGGGTTAGGGTTTTTTTTTTTTTTTTTTTAAGTTTTAGTTTTGGGGTTTATGATTTTCGATTTAAAATCTATGGTTTAGTGTTTAATGTTTAGGTTTTTGTATTTTTGGCTTTGGGTTTTGGGTTAATAGTTTAAAGTTAGGGTTAGGGTTTGGGTTACGGTTATGGTTTAGTTTTTTTTTAGGTTTTAGGGATTGTGGTTTATGATTTGAGGTTTAAAATGTATGGTTTAGTGTTTAATGTCTGGGTTTTTATATTTTGGACTAAGGCTCTTTTTGGACTTAGGGTTTAGGTTTTGGTTCTCTTTGTTTTTGTTTTTCTTCTCATTTTCTTTTTCCTTCCTCTGTCTATAATCCTCATCCCTCATTTTGGATTTGCATTTATCAATTTAGTGTCCCTGGTGTCTACAGTACTCACAGTAAGGAGGAATATTATCATACTCCACTGGTTGCCACATGCCTATGGTGTCATCATCATTGTGCAACCCAATCCATACATGTCTAGGTCTAGGTTTAGTCAAATCTATTTGCATCTTTACCTTGGCCATTCCATCCTTTGACCTTTTAATCGAGGCTGTATCCAGGTATAAAACCTTACCTACTGTTTCCAGTAAAGGAGTGAGGAATGGTTTTTTAAAACAATGCAAAGGTAATCCTGGTAATAGAATCCATAAAGAAACAATTGGTGTTTCCTCTTCTAGAGTAAAAAATGGTGTCCAAGCTTGTATCCTCATAAGTTTACCCTCAATTGTCATTCTTTGTTGTGTCCAAACAGTGTTCTAGTCTAGCTCATTCTGAAGGTCAATGAACACATGTTTAGCATTATAGTGGGCAATGTTAACCCCCCCACTCAATTGAGTCTGTTGGATAAAAATCTTCCTGATAAGCTCAACCTTAGCATAGTAATACTAAACTTCCCAACTAGTGTGAATTTGCCGTCTACAGTTAGCGTGTGCATGTATTCATGCATGTCAATAATCACAGCAGGTTGGCCTTGTTTATTAGTTTGTGTGGGAGTTGTTTTCAACACAATGGTAGGACTTTGAACAACATGGATGTGCCTGAGTCTTGCAGCCAAGGTTTGGACGACTGTATATGGAGATGGTTCAGGGACATGCTCTTGTTTGTTAGCTGGGAGAATCTTAGGATTGCTGGACTCATTGGTTTTGGGTTGGGAGCATTTTGGGTAGCATTTTGGATTGTGGGACTCATTTATCAAAGTTGCTAGAGATTTTAGGAAACTCTCTATGGTAATGGTTTTGATCACTGTTTTCCCTCAGATCCTTCTGTTGATTATGCCCCATATTTGTAGCTTCATTTTTTTGGTTTTGATTCTGTTGGTTCATACCCCTATTGACAGCCTCCCCCTGTAACACTAGATATAACAACTAATTTTCCCATGGCATTGTCATGCACATGGCCAATATTATCCCTTTGGTTCACAACATGATTGACTGCCTCCCCCTGTACTTGTACACTAGGCATAGCAGCTGATTTTCCCATGGCATTATCATGCACATGGCCAATATTAACACTATTGCTAACTTGAGTATGCCTATAGTTGGATTTAGTATACTTACCTTCCTGGTTTGCCTCCCCTGTTTGCTCCTTGTATATTTGTTGTTGGCCCTGTCTTCGATCACCTGCAACTTCCTTAATGCCATTAGAGCTCATGCCTGTGTTTGATTTTTTGACCCTGTGTATAGCTTTAACATTAGGCTTGAACCCAAATGAGGAGTTTGATGAACTGTACACATCAATAACATTCTTTTCAGGAGATATTACCTTGTTTTGTTGAACCTTGGGAGCTAGACTTGCTTCCATAACCTCATCTCTTATTGTTTCTCCGTTGAGATGTTTCACCAAGTTAAAATGCACAGAATTTTCAGTTGGGGTATGTTCTTGAGCTAAACGATTAGAGATGTTAGTGAGATGGTTTTTGTGATCATTATAAGGAGCTCCGTTAGCCTCGCCGGTATCAGTATTCCTTCAACTGACGTTTTGACCACCTGAATTCTTGTTGCCGGTGACTTGGGCTTCCATTTCACCAGAAATTATTGTAAGATGGACGTCTTCCCCATGTGAGTAAACCCCAGTAGGTAGGGCATCACGAATCATCAGGGAAGATGCTCGATTTTGAGATCGACCTGTTCGCGATTTTCCGAGAATACGCACCTTCATAATTTTCAATTGGCAAGGCGGAATTCTGTGAAATTTGAGTATGTTGTAACTTTGATGGGTAAATCGTCCCTGAACCATATATACTCTTGATTCAATCTGATAAAGTTTGGGGAAATAATTTTTCGATTCCCATCTGCTTCACTCTGAAAAATGTACTGTTTCATCGCTCCTTTGGATTGTGAATTCCTGGAGTTATACAACGAATTAGAGGGCGATTATGAATAGATGTGTTCATCTTCTCCAGGCGCCCCGCTTAAATAAAACGCATACATGCCTAATCCTCTATACCCTAACCGCTAACCCTAACCTTAAACCTAAACCCTAAAGTCGCAATAAAAAACCTAAGTCGCAAATACGAAAAGCCGGCAAACATTAAGCAATAAAGCTATATGATTTTAAATTCTCAAATCGCTATAACCCAAACCCTAATAACTCGTAAAAAACAAGCTATACCCTCTAACCGCAAACCCAAAGCCGCAAATCCCCAAACCCAACGCTTAAATCTAATCCCTAGAACCTGAAAGAAGCATGTAACCCCGAAACTGCTGCCAAGCCCAAAATATCGCAATAACGCCAACATTGTAAACACTAAACTCATAAATAAAAAATCAGAAATCCTAACCCCAAAACGTCGGCTAAAACCAAAAAACCTAAACGCATAACGCGCTAACCATATCCCATTAACAAAAGCCTAGACCGCTACCCGCTATCCTTAAGCCCTTAAACCATAAATGCCTATACCGCTAATCGTCAAAAGCCAAAACTTACAGAAACTCCTAATGTTAAACACTAAACCATAGATATTACAACTCAAATCCTTAACCCAAAACCCTAAAAACCTAAAGAAACCAACCTAACCCTACCCTAGTATTAACTTAACCTTAAACCTACCATATAATCCTAACCCCCAAGCCGAAATACCAAAACCTAAAAATAAACACTAAACCATTGATATTAAACCTCAAATCTACACCGCTAAACACCAACAATCTAAAAAGAACCCAAAACCCTAACCCTACCCTAACCCTAACCTTAACCCTAACCCTAATTCATAACAATAAACCCAAAACCTTAAGCCCAAAATACAAAATCCAAACATCAAATACTAAACAGTAGATTTTAAGCACTCAAATGCTAAACCCTGAACCATAAAACATTAAAAAAAACTACACCGCTAACACTAAACCCTTAAGTCCAAAAGAAGACCTAAAGTCTGAAATACGAAACCGCACATTAATAACTAAACCATAGATTTTAAACCTCAAATCCTAAAACAGAAACCCTAAACCTAAAAAACTAAAATCGTTCTGTCCGCGAAATTGCCTGAATGTGGTTCTCTCGTCTAACTTCTCTCTGACTTAAGCCCAAACGCTCGGCCTAAATTAACTAAAATGTCAGCACTATAACGCGGGCTAGTTCAGCCTTGCTGACATGGCGCGTGAGCCGCCGGCGGTATCTTCTAGACCGCCGGACCAGCCCCAAGGGGCGC
>JAJJBR010001403.1:29131-43059 GCA_022817965.1 Solanum lycopersicoides | reverse complement strand
AAACAATAAGAGATGAGGTTATGGAAGCAAGTCTAGCTCCCAAGGTTCAACGAAACAAGGCAATATCTCTTGAAAAAGATGTTATTGATGTGTACAGTTCATCAAACTCCTCATTTTGGTTCAAGCCTAATGTTAAAGATATACACAGGGTCGAAAAATCAAACACAGGCATGAGCTCTAATGGGATTGAGGAAGTTGCAGGTGATCGAAGACAGGGCCAACAACAAATATTCAAGGAGCAAACATGGGAGGCAAACCAGGAAGGTAAGTATACTAAATCCTACTATAGTCATACTCAAGTTAGCAATAGTGTTAATATTGTCCATGTGCATGATAATGCCATGGGAAAATCAGCTGCTATGCCTAGTGTACAGGTACAGGGGGAGGCAGTCAATCATGTTGTGAACCAAAGGGATAATATTGGCCATGTGCATGATAATGCCATGGGAAAATTAGCTGTTATTTCTAGTGTTACAGGGAGGCTGTCAATAGGGTATGAACCAACAGATCAAAACCAAAAAAATGAAGCTACAATATGGGGCATAATCAACAGAAGGATCTGAGGGAAACAGTGATCAAAACCATACCATAGAGAGTTTCCTAAAATCTCTAGCAACTTTGATAAATGAGTCCCACAAGCAAAATGCTACCCCAAAATGCTCCCAACCCAAAACCAATGAGTCCAGCAATCCTAGATTCTCCCAGCTAAAAACAAAGCATGTCCCTGAACCATCTCCATATACAGTCGTCCAAACCTTGGCTGCAAGACTCAGGCACATCCATGTTGTTCAAAGTCCTACCATTGTGTTGAAAACAACTCCCACACAACTAATAAACAGGGCTAACCTGCTGTGATTATTGACATGCATGAATACATGCACACGCTAACTGTAGACGGCAAATTCACACTGGTTGGGAAGTTTAGTATTACTATGCTAAGGTTGAGCTTATCAGGAAGAGTTTTTTCCAACAGACTCAATTTGGGGGGGGGTCAACATTGCCACTATTATGCTAAACATGTGTTCATTGACCTTCAGAATGAGCTAGACTACAACACAGTTTGGACACAACAAAGAATGACAATTGATGGTAAACTTATGAGGATACAAGCTTGGACACCATTTTTTACTCCGGAAGAGGAAACACGAATTGTTTCATTATGGATTCTATTACCAGGATTACCTTTGCATTGTTTTAAAAAACCATTCCTCACTCCTTTACTGGAAACAGGGGGTAAGGTTTTATACCTGGATACAACCTCGATTAAAAGGTCAAGGGATGGAATGGCCAAGGTAAAGATGCAAATAGATTTGACTAAAACTAGACCTAGACATGTATGTATTGGGTTGGACAATGATGATGACACCATAGGCATGTGGCAACCAGTGGAGTATGATAATATTCCTCCTTACTGTGAGTACTGTAGACACCAGGGACACTAAATTGATAAATGCAAATCCAAAATGAGGGATGAGGATTATAGACAGAGGAAGGAAAAAGAAAATGAGAAGAAAAACAAAAACAAAGAGAACCAAAACCTAAACCCTAAATCCAAAAACAACCTTAGTCCAAAATATAAAAACCCAGACATTAAACACTAAACCATACATTTTAAACCTCAAATCCTAAACCACAATCCCTAAAACCTAAAAAAACTAACCATAACCATAACCATAACCCAAACCTAACCCTAACTTTAAACTATTAACCCAAACCCAAAGCCAAAAATACAAAAACCCAAACATTAAACACTAAACCATAGATTTTAAACCGAAAATCATAAACCCCAAAACCTAAAACTTAAAAAAAAAAAAAAAAAAAAACCCTAACCCTATCTAACCCTAACCCTAACCCTAACCTTATCTTTAACCCTAACCCTAAACCCTAAACCCTAAACCCAAAGCCCAAAATATCAAAAACCTAACATTGAACACTAAACCATAGATATTTACAACTCAAATCCTTAACCCCAAACCCTAAAACCTAAAAACAAGCTAAACCTAACCTAACCCTAACCCTACCATAAATCCTAAACCCAAGACAAAACACCAAAATCCAAACATTAAACACTAAACCATTGATATTCAACCTCAAATCCTAAACCCTAAACCCAAACACCTAAGAAAACCCACAACCCTAACCTAACCTAACCCTAATCTTAACCCTAACCCTAACCCTAACCTAAAACCTAAATCTGAAGCCCTAAGCCCAAAATACCAAAACCCAAACATTAAATACTAAACCATAGATTTTAAACCTGAAATGATAAACCATGAACCATAAAACCTAAAAAAAAACTACATCCTAACCTTAATCCTAACCCTAACCCTAACTCTATACCCTAAACTCTAAACCCTAAGTCTAAAATACGAAAACCCAAACATTAACTCTAAACCATAGATTTTAAACCTCAAATCCTAAACCACAAATTCTAAAACTAAAAAAAAAACTAAACCCTAACCCTAACCCTAACCTAACTAAACCTAACCCTAACTCTAAACCATTAACCTGAAACATTAAGCCCAAAATACCTAAACCTAAACATAAACACAAAACCACAGATTTTAAACCAAAATCCTAAACCCAAAACCTAAAACCTAAAAAAAACTAAACCCTAACCCTAACCTATACCTAACATGAACCCTATCCCTAACCTATACTTAACCCTAACCCTAAACCCTAATCCTAAATCCAAAGCACAAAATATCAAAACCTAACATTTAACACTAAATCATAGATATATTACGACTCAAATCCTTAACCCTAAAACCTAAAACCTAAAAACAACCTAACCCCTTACTCTACCATAAATCCTAAACCCATAGCCCAAAATACCAAAACACAAACATTAAACACTAAACCATTGATATTAAACCTCAAATCCTAAAACCTAAACCCAAAAACCTAAAAAAAAAAAAACCTAACCCTAACCCTAACCCTACCTTAACCCTAAGCCTAACTCTAAACCATAAGCCGAAACCTTAAGCCCAAAATATCAAAACCCAAACATTAATATTAAACCATAGATTTTAAACTTCAAATGCTAAACCCTGAACCATAAAACCTAAAAACAAACCTACACCCAAACCCTAATCCTAACCCTAATCCTAACCCAACCCTAACTTAACCCTATCCTTAACAATAAACCTAAACCTATACCCTAAACTCAAAGCCAAAAATTCCAAAACCTAACATTAAACACTAAACCATATATATTACAACTCAAATCCTTAACCTCAAACCCTAAAACCTAAAAACAACCTAAACCCTAACCCTAACACTAAAATTAACCATTACCCTAACCCTACCATAAACCCTAAACACCAAACCCAAAATAACAAAACTTAAACAATAAACACCAAACCATTGATATTAAACCTCAAATTTGCACCCTAAACCCAAAAATCTAAAAGAACCCAAAACCCTAACCCTAACCTAACCTAACCTTAACTCTAAATAAACCCAAAACCCTAAACCCAAAATACCAAAACCCAAACATTAAATACTAAACATTGGATTTTAAAACTCAAATGCTAAACCCTGAACCATTTTTAAAAAAACCTACACCCTAACCCTACACCCTGAGTTTAAAAAAAAAAGCTAAGTACAAAATACAAAAACCCAGGCATTAAACACTAGACCATAGATTTTAACCTCAAATCCTAAACCACAAACCCTAAAACCTAAAAAAAAAAACTAACCCTAACTCTAACCCAAACCCTAACCTAGCCTTAACCCTAACCCTAACCCTAAACCCATTAACCCAAAACCCCAAGCCCAAATTACCAAAAACCAAACATTAAACACAAAACCATATAATTTAAATCGAAAATCCTAAACCCCAAAAGCCAAAAACCTACCGAAAACACTAAACCCTAACCTTAACCCTATCCCTAACACGAACCCTAACTCTAACCCTATCCTTAACATTAACCCTAAACCCTAAACCCTAAATCCTTAACCCAATGACCAAAATACCCAAACCCTAACATTGAACACTAAACCATAGGTATTGTAACTCATATTTTTAACCCAAACCCTAAAACCTAAAAAACAACTTAAACCCTAACCCTAACCCTAACCTTAACCCTAACCCTAACCCTAACCAATAACCCAAAACTCCAAGCCCAAAATACCAAACCCAAATATTAAACACTAAACCATAGATTTTAAACCAAAAATCCTAAACCCCAAAACCTAAAACCTAAAAAAACCTAACCCTAACCCCAGGCCTATCCCTAACCCTAACCCTAACCCTATCCTTAACCCTAACCCAAAATGAAAAGCCCAAAATACCAAAACACTAACATTAAACACTAAACCATAGATATTACAACTCAAATAACCCCAAACCCTAAACCTAACCCTTACAGGACATTAACCTTAACACTAACCCTACCATAAACCCTAAACCCAAAGCCCAAAATACCAAAACCCAAATATTAAACACTAAACAATAGATTTTAAACCTCAAATGCTAAACCTGAATAAAAAAACGTTAGTCCAAAAGACAAAAGCCCATACATTAAACACTAAACCATACATTTTAAACCTCAAATCCTAAGCCACAAGCCCTAAAACCTAAAGAAACCCTAAAAGCTAACCCTAACCCTAACCCAAACCCTAACCCTAACCCAAACCCTAACCTTACCTTAACCCTAACCCGATCCATAAACCATTAACCCACAAACCCAAATCCAAAATATCAAAACCCAAAAATTAAACACTAAACCATAGATTTTAAACCGAAAATCCTAAACCCCAAAACCTAAAACCTAAAAAAACACTAAACCCTAACCTTAACCCTAATCCCTATACCCAAAGCCCAAAATACCAAAACCCTAACATTGAACACAAAACCATAGATATTACAACTCAAATCCTTAACCAAAACCCTATGTCACATCCGGGGGAACCCCCTAAAGTAACACGGCATACTTGACCTCTCATAGGTCTTATACAAGTCCATAGTTATCATTCATCCCATTAACATAGTAAATTTAGCAAAAAATTTAAAACTTTTCATAGCACTTCATATGCTAGAAACTTCAACTCATATATGTATAAAACATAAGCCATAATACATTTATAGACCTTAAGTCTCTTTGACATCTTAGACTCAATAACTTTAGAGTACATTAGGGACACGGCCCATAAGACACATTACATAACTATACAATATTTTAAGACTTTACATTAAAGACATAAGTAGGAGATCCTTGAACTTCAAGGATTCCTTTCATTGAGCTTGAGAATCATCTATAAAGCTCTTCATCATTAAAGACTTCCTTTAAGCATCCATAACCTACACTTTGTGTAAAAAGTAAAGAAGAATGTTATTAGCACAAGAATGTACTAAGTATGTCAACCATGCAAAAACATGCATTTAAAAGGGACATTTTCTTTAAAATCATACTTCATGCCATTATGAGTAAATCATCACCAAACCTTTAGTTAATTGCATTTATATCATTTTCATACTTCATAGCAACACAATCAAAGGCCAAACATCATAGAAAAACACTTATAGAATTTAAGTCCCATTTGAGGTCACTTTACAGTGAACTCTATTCTCTTAACAGTGAACTCCTCCTTTATATTCACTAATCCTTCCAAGTAATCCTTTAGTGATACTTGGTGCAATGCATCACCTTAGAACCACAAGGAAAACCATACAAACAACTAACATAAGCCAAAACATATCATCATAGAAGTATCGTCCATTACAAGACACATTCAAGTCAATACCATAAGACATTACAGTGAAATCCTAATCATTATGCACATATACTTATTTTACTTCACATAGAACCTTAAAAAACATAACTCATGCCCCCAATCTAAGTCTACTAGTGCAATGTAAATGTAAGGCCCCATAACCTCACACATACTTAGTAAACCTATCATGAGACCACAAGCCTTTACATCCAAATCATATATCAACATAGTAAGAGAAGACAACTTCATTTATGTCAAGTAAGACCTTCACCATATAGTCAACAAGATCAACATTATGTATAAAGACTCATATCATGCACATCCTCATAACAAGTAGACAAATACTACAATGTCATACATAAAGAACATATACTTAGTAACATGCATTAGAACACCTTCCTAAGACTTCCCTCAAGAGTCACTTGTGCAATGCATAGGTGAAGTCCCATACCCCCACCTACACTAAGTAACTACCCTTAGGTTATCCTAGTTAGGGTTCTTCCATTGTTCATTTTACTTTAGGGAAACCATAGCCTTAACCGACATAGACAATGGGTGCTAATCATGGAATCCGGTGTCATCAAGCCTTCACCGAAAAAGGCTGGTCTACTGGCCAAAGTAGAACCCATCATGACATAGCTTTCTAGGTGGATCCACTAGCTAGTATCCTATGGTGGAAACATAGTTTATGGTACTTGGGGGATTCATGGAAATATCAACTCTACACCCTATGTTGGGTCATGAGGCTATCCACCCCATGAGATTTATAGTAGACCTACCTTCCCACATTGGAAAGGGACACATACTCATATACAAGTTCACTCGGTGCTAAGCTAAGTTCCCTTTATTGAAAAAGCCTTCATTAACATTTATTTATAAAAACATAGGCTTAGGAGAGTCATCCCCTCATATGCTTAGCTCATAAGTTATGATGGAAGTTCATCAACCTAAATCATGTGAGAATATCCTTTCACATGGACATAGCATATGTATTAGCACTATCTAGTTTAGGATACACTTGAGCACACCATTCAAGGATCTTATATTGACTAGATCATCATTCATGTTTATGAGTGTATACATAGATGTGAGCAAACCTTTCACATAACCCATAATGTCACACATGTTCATATGTCAATGCATGAGTCTATAGGCATAACTATATGAGCAAATCCTTTCATATAAACCCACTAAGACACTACGCACATTCATACTTCATCATACCATATAGGTCATATTCATAACATGTTCATATATTCATCTTTCATATACATAGAGACCAAACCTAGGAACTGTCCTATCAAGGTACACATGTCCAATGCATAGCCAAGGTCCCATACCCTTGCCCATACTAGTGTCACGACCCGAAAGCACCCCCTAGAAGTTAGGGAAAACCTTCGAATCATGACCGAGCGTACTTGACCCCTTTGGGGTCTCGTACAAGACCTCTAACTAGCATTCATAACATAAAGCATGAAAAGTAGTGCGGAATTTAAAACTTTTCACGATAATAATAATAAAAGGAGTCTTTTCATAAATACTAAGAAATCTTATCGTCACAAGCCAACTTAAAGACACAACTTGGAATCTTAGGGACACGGCCCTTTACGATAAAAGTAAATACATTTTTAAGTATTAATAAAGAAACTAAGAAACATAAAAATATGTCCTCGAATATATGAGGACATACCAAATTCTTGAGAGATAAAGTTCCCAAGTTTCGACTCCGATCCTCCCAAAAGGGCTTCCAACCTATACTCATAAGGTATAAAAAGTATGGGGTTAGTACAACAATGTACTAAGTATGGCATATGCAAAAACATGCAAAAAGGGACATTTTAGTAAAGATAGCTTTTTATGCAATTCAAATATAACCTTCATGAATCTAGAAGCAAACCCACATAAGAATCAACAATTAACACTTTATGGCTATCTTACCAAACTTAAAGTAAACAAAAGGAACATTTCAATTAACTTTGCTAAACTTGCAATAAAATTGAATAAATCATCATAGTGAACATTTTGAATTCTTACAATGAAGACCTTACAGTGAATGGCACGGTCCAAGTCATATGAACCCTTTTCCTTTGAAGTTGCCCTAACCCAAGGTTATCTAAGACTCCCTAAGGTGAGCCAAGAAGGGACTCTCATTACACCTCCCTTCAAAGCACACCAAAGCGACCCTTAAAACTACCAAATCTTAGGCTTACTTCGTTAGAAATCAAATCCACGCCCTTGGCTAACATATGCAAAACACTCATGGAAATATAGGTCATACCAAGTGCAATGTGAGAGTAGCATCCCATACTACCACTCCCACTTAGTACTCCTAATGGATTCCATTTACTCAAGTACTCCACAATAATCCTCCATAACACTACACCATAGTAATCATTCACACGGATTTCATGAAGGTACTCTTCTCCCATAGTAGGTATAGGTCACACCAAGTGCAATGTGAGAATAGCATCCCATACTACTACTCCCACTCAATGCTCCTACTGGTAACTAATGTGGATGAGCACTTCACGACATGCATACACAATATCAACAATACAAGTTAACTAGTTTCAAATCAATTCTTTTGTGGGAGTTAGCTTAACCGACAAAGACCATGAGAGCTAGACATGGAATCCCGATATTAACCCCTATCGGATGAGGGATCCTTACTTGCCTAGTGTAAGGTCATGCTTCTTAGCGTTTACATGGCTTTTCCAATAGCTACACCTATGCGGGCACATAGTTAAGGGATAAGGAGATTGTTACTAAGTAACTCACTCTCTACTAACGAGGAGTACTCATCTCAAGAGGTACTTTGGATTACAACATCTCAACTAACGAAGTGCAATCCACCTCCCTTCATATCCTCTCGGTGCTAGGCATAACTCCACACGGATTTCTCAACATAATAGTCTATCTTAGAAAGCTCACTAGGAAATGGAGAGGTTGTTACTAGACACTACATCTCAACTCACGAAGTGTGTCCACCTCAAGATTCCCTTTTTGCTCAACTTGACATAATACAATCTTAAAAGAGTGTGTGTGTACATGTGCACACCTTGCATATAAGCATCATTTCATTATCATCAAGTTCTACTCATACTTTAACCTTGATTCATCAAGCTACACACTCTACATACTTCTCATAATCATATACTTCATTTAGACATAAACTAGGTCAAACATGCAATTCAAGCTACATCAAACACAACACAAGACCCATTTCCAATATATCTTCATTTCACATATTAGACCTTCAAGATCACATACTCAAACCATACTAAGTAACATCAAGTTCATCAATTAGCACCGCCACCCATAAGGTGGACCATACCACTCAAATAGCAATTCATAATAAGAATTATACAATGAGAGCAACTCATCAACAAATCAAACCATCATTACCCATAAGCAATTTATCAATATTTCACCATATTAAGGCCCTTAGGGCAGTAGCTACACCAACATGACAAATACAAGAAGACCCAAGTTCATACCCTACTCAAATCATGCTCACATAACCCATTTTCAAGTCAAAATTGAAGTATGCATAAACAAGAGTTTCATGGAGTTTTAACATCAAAATCATCTATTCAAACCAAGATAAATACATTTAAACCATTAGAACTTAGTTACAAGAAGACCCATAATAGAAATCAAAGTTTAGAAGAAGTTGAGTTTAAAACCCCTTTTTGAAAACCATTTTGGAAGTTGGCTTCTTGAATGGAAAGGTATTCAAGAATGGATACCATACCTTTAGGAGAAAGAAACCCACGAATTTGATGAAGAAACAAGTCCAATCCGTCCTCCTATCCTTCCTTGACTTCTAGCTTCCAAGAGAGTTGAGAGAGTTTTCTTGAGAGAAAGAGAGAGTTGGATCTTGAAGTGAGAGGGTCTTGTCTAGGTCTAGGGTTTAAAACTAATTTAATATAACCTAAAAACACCAAAATTATACACCTAGGGTCTTATAAGACTTGGGGTGTATTTACATAAAACACCCCAAGTTGGCAGCCTTAAGTCATGCACTGGCAGGCCTCGTCGACGAGACCTCCTCGACGGACCGTCACGTCAGCACGGACCGTCATGGGGTCCCGTCGAGGAACACTTGGCTCCAAATGGAGCCTGTCCAAGTTTCCACTCTCTGTCACTCGCGACGCCCTGCTCGACGGACCGTCCTGAGTGCAACGGACCGTCGCATGGTCGTCGTGAGCCACTGATGGGCACACTTTGCCCAAGTCTTGGTCCCTTCATCTAGGGGCCCTTGTGGGTCCTAGGTGGGGTCGTACCCGGACGTCAAACCCCTAAACTAAGTCATCTAGTTCTAGGGAACATCCGACGCATGTTTCAAGCTAAACGAACACATAAAACTCATCCAAACTTGCCAAGACATACAAGTACATTCTAAGGCATACCATCCGAACGTCATGGACGTTTTTGGTCGATTGAACTCCAAACTTAACCAAACTTGGGACACTGCCTAAGGACACCAAACTAACTCCGTTTAACTTAAAATTAACTCAAGAAACAATCATGAGGCTCTAGTTCACCTTAGTTCATTTTGGGGCGTTATATTCTCCCCCACTTGGAATAACATTCGTCCTCGAATGACACTTAAATTTTAAGAACAACAAGGACTCACTTAGCATCATATAATACACTTAGATCATGATCAAAACACTAACAATCAAAGCATCCACTAGCAAGGAACATCATTTTACACTTTCAACACTTAGCAACATAGGCAACTTTCACCAATTTTCACAAAGTCAAAAATTCAACCTCAATCTTCTTTTATGGAGGAACTACCTTCTCCAACGTTAAAAATGCTCATAAACAATGCCTTTACACACATTGAAACTAAAATTCAAGACAGAACAATTTTCTTCAAAATGCCAAAAAAATTTTTTTTACAGTGAAGTTGCCTGCCATCTTACCAAATTTTTGAAAAATTCATTCTCTAAGCAATTCATCAAGACGACATGATCATAGGAACTATAAAACCATATATACTCACTTCATAACACAAAAGCAACAATAACCAAGAGTTGAGACTTACCAAAACCATCAATCCGGATTAATTATCCTTTCTAGCCCCCATCCCATAGGAAGGGTTCTTCTTGGGAGCATTAGGATCTAGGGAAGCTTGATTGACATCTCTCCCCCTTGATTTAAGGTTTGGGCAGTCCCTCATCTTGTGGCCTCTATTACCACATGCAAAACAACCATCCGTTCCGGCAAGACACTTACCCCCATGTTGCTTGCCACAAGTAGGGCCCCTAGCCCTTTCATAGGAATGACCACCACCTTGAGAAGATTGATTTGGAGCCCTATCCTTGTTTCCCATAGAAGAATCTTGGGGATAAAACCTCTTCTTAGGCCTTTGGTGACTAGAATCATCCGACCTAGGTCTCTTACCCTCTTGCCTTATCTCCCTAATTTTGGACTCCTCAATTTGTTGCGCATAAACCATGAGCCTAGAGATATCCATGTCATTAAGAAGCATAGCCGTACGACACTCTTTTTCCACCAAGCTAGACACGCCCATCACAAACTTGTTCATCCTAGCCCTAGGTTGGCTACCATGGTCGGGGCATACTTAGAGAGTTGGGTGAATTTGAGAGAGTACTCTTGCACACTCATTCCCCCTTGACGGAGGTTCATGAATTCAACCATCTTCTTCTCCCTCCACTCTAAAGGAAAGAATCTATCTAGGAAAGCCTCTTTGAATTCCTCCCAATCCACCGGTCCTCTTTCTAAGGGTCTCTCACCCCTCCATTGCTCATACCACACTTGCAACATCCTTAAGTTGGTAAGCGGCCAATTCCGCTTTCTCCCTAGGGGTCACACCCATAGCATCTACCACCTTGAAAACCTCATCTATGAAGCCTTGTGGATCTTCATCCACCTTAGTGCCATGAAAAGTAGGAGGGTTCATCCTCATAAAATCCCGAATCCTAGAAGCGGGAGTACTAGCATTTGGTTGGGGCCTATCTCCTAGGTTAGCTTGGCCCACAAAGTGATTGTTGACAACTTGAGCTTGAGCCGTCATAGTTGGGTCAAGTTCATTAGGGCAGCCCTCAACTCCGCATTAGTCATATCACCCTCAACAAAAGGAGCTTGAGGCATAGGAGGCACTTGAGGTCCTTGAGGTTCCGGAGGCACTTGAGGTTCTTGAAGAGGAACCTCCTCATTTTCCTCCCCTAAGCCAACAATAGGAACTTGGTCAACATGGGGAAGGACTCTCTCATTTGGTACACCTCCCTCCTCCCTTCTAGCGGTCGATCTCCTCGTATTCATGTCCTAAAAACACAAAAGAAGAGGTTGAGAATAGACACCTTATATACTCAACTCTAAGGCACGATACTAGAATAGAGAAGAAAGTGAAACTTCTAGCATCCTATAGCCTCTTGTCCATGGATGTGTCGCGACTCACACCGATGACCAAGATACTACTAGATGTGGCTTGTGAGACTTTCAGACCTTAAACTATTTCCCAAAACCTTATGCTCTGATACCAAGTCTTGTCACGACCCGAAAGCACCCCCTAGAAGTTAGGGAAAACCTTCGAATCATGACCGGGCGTACTTGACCCCTTTGGGGTCTCGTACAAGCCCTCTAACTAGCATTCATAACATAAAGCATGAAAAGTAGTGCGGAATTTAAAACTTTTCACGATAATAATAATAAAAGAAGTCTTTTCATAAATACTAAGAAATCTTATCGTCACAAGCCAACTTAAAGACACAACTTGGAATCTTAGGGACACGGCCCTTTACGATAAAAGTAAATACATTTTTAAGTATTAATAAAGAAACTAAGAAACATAAAACTATGTCCTCGAATATATGAGGACATACCAAATTCTTGAGAGATAAAGTTCCCAAGCTTCGACTCCGATCCTCCCAAAAGGGCTTCCAACCTATACTCATAAGGTATAAAAAGTATGGGGTTAGTACAACAATGTACTAAGTATGGCATATGCAAAAACATGCAAAAAGGGACATTTTAGTAACGATAGCTTTTTATGCAATTCAAATATAACCTTCATGAATGTAGAAGCAAACCCACATAAGAATCAAAAATTAACACTTTATGGCTATCTTACCAAACTTAAAGTAAACAAAAGGAACATTTCAATTAACTTTGCTAAACTTGCAATAATATTGAATAAATCATCATAGTGAACATTTTGAATTCTTACAATGAAGACCTTACAGTGAATGGCACGGTCCAAGTCGTATGAACCCTTTTCCTTTGAAGTTGCCCTAACCCAAGGTTATTCTAAGACTCCCTAAGGTGAGCCAAGAAGGGACTCTCATTACACCCCCCTTCAAAGCACACCAAAGCGACCCTTAAAACTACCAAATCTTAGGCTTACTTCGTTAGAAATCAAATCCACGCCCTTGGCTAACATATGCAAAACACTCATGGAAATATAGGTCATACCAAGTGCAATGTGAGAGTAGCATCCCATACTACCACTCCCACTTAGTACTCCTAATGGATTCCATTTACTCAAGTACTCCACAATAATCCTCCATAACACTACACCATAGTACTCATTCACACGGATTTCATGAAGTACTCTTCTCCCATAGTAGGTATAGGTCACACCAAGTGCAATGTGAGAATAGCATCCCATACTACTACTCCCACTCAATGCTCCTACTTGGTAACTAATGTGGATGGAGCACTTCACGACATGCATACACAATATCAACAATAGGCAAGTTAACTAGTTTCAAATCAATTATTTTGTGGGAGTTAGCTTAACCGACAAAGACCATGAGAGCTAGACATGGAATCCGATATTAACCCTATCGGATGAGGGATCCTTACTTGCCTAGTGTAAGGTCATGCTTCTTAGCGTTTACATGGCTTTTCAATAGCTACACCTATGCGGGCACATAGTTAAGGGATAAGGAGATTGTTACTAAGTAACTCACTCTCTACTAACGAGGAGTACTCATCTCAAGAGGTACTTTGGATTACAACATCTCAACTAACGAAGTGCAATCCACCTCCCCTTCATATCCTCTCGGTGCTAGGCATAATCCACACGGATTTCAACATAATAGTCTTATCTTAGAAAGCTCACTAGGAAATGGAGAGGTTGTTTACTAGACACTACATCTCAACTCACGAAGTGTGTCCACCTCAAGATTTCCCTTTTTGCTCAACTTGACATAATACAATCTTAAAAGTGTGTG
>JAJJBR010001403.1:0-29106 GCA_022817965.1 Solanum lycopersicoides | reverse complement strand
ACCTTAACCCGTAACCATTAACCGAAAAACACCAAGGCCCAATACCAAAAAAATCCCCAAAACATGTAAAAAACTAAAGCATGAGATTTTCAACCGAAAATCCTAAGCGCTCCAGACCTAAAAGCCTAAATAAAACACTAAACCCTAACCATATCCCTAACCACGAACTCTAACTCAGGAACCCCTAGTCCGTTATCCCCAAACGCAACTAAACCCTAAACTCTAACACTCAAAGTGCCTACAAATTACCAACAGACCACTAACTTGAAAACTAAACCATTCGAGTATATTAAATTCAAAAACTCCTTAACCCAAGATCCCTAAAAACCGTAAAAAACAAAGCCTAAAAGCCCAATAACCCTAACCCTAACCATTAACCCTAATCCTAAAACGCGTACTACCATTAAAATCCTTAAACCAAGCCTAATAAATGACAAAAATCAAACATTAAAAACTAAATCCATTAATATAACGCAATAAATCCTAAAACCCTAAACCCAAAAATCGTAAGAAAAATGAAAATTCTCTAATCATAACGTCTATACTTTACACCTTGAACCTTAACCGCTAACCTAACTCTAAAACAATAAAACCCTAAACCCTAAGCCAAAATCCAAAACGCGCAAAACGATTGATAAGTAGTAAACCATAGATTTTAAACTACGCTCAAGGGTGAATAGACCTAAACTCATAAAACCTAAGAAAAAACTACACCTTAAACCGTTAAGAGCCGAGTCGCAAAGAAAACCTTTCAGTCTCAATAATTAAAAAACATAGATATTAAAGAACTAACTATAGTTTAAAACTCCAAATCCTAAATCCACAAACCCTAACTAAACAAAAAAAAAACCACTCTAACAGTAACCCTAACCCAACCCTAGATCGCTAACCTTAACCGCTAACCGATAAACCTAAAACCGTTTAACACCAAAAGCCCAATCCAAAAATACGCAAAAGGACAAAACATGTAGAACACTAAAGGCAATAGATTTTTAAACCTGAGAAATGCCTAAAGCGCGCGAAAAATAAAACCAAGAATCGAAACACTAAACTCTATACCCGCACCATAATCCCTAACCCACGCACCCTAACTCTAACCCTATCCTGTAACCTTACCCTTTAAACCCTAAACCCTAAAACCCACAAGCCCAAAATTCTCAAAACACCTAACATTCAACACTAAACCAGTGATATTAAAACTCTCAAAAATCCTTAACCCAAACCAAAAACTTAAAAAAACAACCATAACCCTAACCTACCTTACCATAAATTCAAACCCCAAGCCCAAAATACCAAAACACCTAAACATTAAACACTAAACCATTGTATTAAATATCAAATCCTTAACCCTAAAAAACCCAAAAACCTAAAAAAAAAATACAAAAAATAACCCTAACCCTAACATTAACCCTAACCCTAACTCTAAACCATAAACCGAAACCCTAAGCCCAAAATATAAAAACCCAAACATTAAATACTAAACCATAGATTTTAAACCTCAAAATGCTAAACCCTAAACCATAAAAACGTAAAAACTGCATCACTACCCGTAACCTAACCCTAACCTTACCGAATCCCTACTAAGTCCAAAATACAAAAAATCCAGAACATTAAACACCATAAACCATAGATATTTAAACCTCAAATCCTTAAGGCACAAACAATAAACTATAAGAAAGAAACGCTTAAACCCGTGCACGCCCATAACCCTAATCCTTAACCCTAGAGCGTCCTAACGCACTAACCATTAACGCTAACACGCCCCAAGAGCACCTAAAGTTAACAAAACCTCAAAAATTAACATAAACGTAAAAAAATTACAAAAAAAAAAAAAAACTACCATGGAGATTTATAGCAAAAATTCATAGGCCCCAAAAACCTAAAAACTAAAAAACCTGCTAAACCTGAAACACTAATCGCTGATGGCCTAACACGAACCCTACAACCTCTCGACCCTATCGTAACCCTAACCCTAACCCTACAACCCAAACCAAAGCAATAAAATACCAAAAACCCTAACACATTGGTACACTAAACCAGATAAGATATAAACCACTGAAATCCTTCCGTAAACCGCTAAAGAAAAAATCAACCTTAAATAAAGCTAACTATTACGCTAACCTAACCAGCAATAAATAAAATCGAGACGCCAAAATCAAACCAAACTGGACCTTAACCAACCCCTAACCAACCACTAAACAATCAGGCCCACAGAGTTAAAAAACTCCTAACATTACACTAAACCAAGGGTTATTACTTTAACCCCCAAACCCTTGAAAACCTAAATAATAAAACTTTCCTACACCCTAACCATAACGCCTAAGGCGCCAACCATAAACCTCTATCGGCCCAAGCCCAAAATACGAAATACGCCAAATATTAAATACTAAACGCATAGATGTTTACTAAACCCTCAAATGCTCTAAATCCTAACTCACCATGAAATCAAAAAAAATATAAACTACGACGCCCTACATCCTAATCGGCCTAAACCCTAAAAACCTAAGTAAATAAATGCAGAAGAAACCTAAGATATTTAAACACTGAAATCACAGATTTTAAAGCCAAAAATCCTAAACCCAAAACGCTAAAACGCTTAAAAAAAAAGTAACTAAACCCTAGCCTCTAACCCTATCTAACATTACTTCGCTAATGGCTAAACGCATATCATTAACTGGACCCTACAGCCTTAATCCCTAAACTCCAAAGCCCCAAAGATTAGCAAAGACCCATGAAATTAAACACTAAAACAAGTAGATCATATTAGCTACTCAAATCTTACACCCCAAATCCTAAAATCTAAAAAAAACTACGACGCTAACCCTAAGGCCTAAACCTATCATAAACTCGCTTAATACACCAAGCCCAAATAAGCAAAACCCAAATATTAAACTATAAGTCACATTATACTACAAAGTCGCTCGAAGCTAAACCGCTCAAATTCCTAAAACCCTAACACACCCCACAAAGACATAAAGACGCGACCCTAACACCTAACGCCCAAGCCTAAGCGCCTAAAGTCCAAAAGAACACTAAGGTCAAAATTACGGAAAACACAAACATTAATACTTAAACCAATAGTTTATATCCCGTGCATATCCCTATATCCAAAGCAAACCCCTATACCCTAAAGAAAAAAACAAAAACCTAAGCCCTAACCTATCCTTAAGCCTTACACCCTAAAATATTAAACCAAACCCCAAGCCTGCCAAAATACGCATTAACCGCAAACTTTTAAAGCACTAACCAATTAGTATTTTAAACCAAATAATCGGCTTCAATACCCAAAACTCTAAACATGATCTAAAAAAAAACTAACCCTAACCCTTCGCATAACACAAACCTAACCCTAATACAATAACCCTACCGCTTACCACAATCGATATACTGTAAACCCCACAGCGCCAACAGTACCAATACTCAAACATTAAGGTCACTAAAAATCCATTGATATTAAACTTCCAAATCTTAAACCTAAACCCAAAAATCGTATAAAAAACGCCAAACAACTAACTGCTAACACTAACCCTAATCCTAAGAAGAACCGTTAACATAACCACCATATAAACACATAAACCCTCTAAACCTCTAAAAGACCAAATAAACAAAAAACTCAAAACGCTAGCATACATGAAGCTTACAGTAACTACTAAACCATGACGGATTTTTAACCACTCGAATGGCGTAAACCCTGATAACGGCATAAAACTAAAAAATACGACGCTCCACCCTAACGGCTATTCCTTAACACTAACCTCCTAACCTAAACGCGTAAGGTCTAAACTACCCTAAGTCCGAAATATTACGAAAACCAATACAAGCATTGAAAGCTAAACCTATATGATTTTGTAAACTCTTAAATCCTAAAAACTACAAACGCCTAGAAAATCTAAAACAAAAATAGCTTATATCCCGTAACTCTCTAGACCTTAAGCCCTAACCTTACCTTAAACCTAACCCTAAACCTTAAACCCTAAACCCGAAACTATTGATATACACCTCAAGTCCTAAACCCTAAACACAAAAACCTAAAATAAAAAAAAACTTAACCCTAACCTTAAACCTAATCCTAACTCTAAACCATTAACCGTAACCCTAGCCCAAAATATTAAAACCCAAACATTAAATACTAAACCATAGATTTTAACCTCATATGCTAAACCCTGAACAATTAAACCTAAAATAAAACCCTACATCCTAACCCTAATCCTAACCCTAACCCTAACCTTAAACCCTAAACCCTAAGTCCAAAAAAAACCTAAGTCAAAATACGAAAACCCAAACATTAAACAATAAACTATCAGATTTTGAATCTCCAAATCCTAAACCACAAACCCTAAAACCTAAAAAAAACTAACCCTAACCCTAACCGAACTCAAACCCAAACCCTAACCTTAACCCTAACCCTACATAAACCATTAACACGAAACCCCAAGCCCAAAATACCAAAACCCAAACATTAAACACTAAACCATAAATTTAAAAAACAAATCCTAAACCCCAAAACCTAAACAACAAAAAAAAAAAAAACCTAACCCTAACCCTATCCCTAACACAACCCTAACCCTAACCCTATCCTTAACCCTAACCCTAAATTCCCTTACCCTAAACTTAAAGCCAAAAATACAACCACCCTAATGTTAAAACACTAAACCATAGATATTACAACTCAAATTCTTAACCAAAAATCCTAAAACTAAAGAAACCAAAACCCTAACCCTAACCCTAGTATTAACCTTAACCTTAACCCTACCATAAATCCTAAACCCCAAGCCCGAAATACCAAAACCTAAAACAAACAAACTAAACCATTGATATTAAACCTCAAATTCTACACGCTAAACCCAACAATCTAAAAGAACCCAAAACCCTAACCCTAACCCTAACCCTAACCTTAACCCTAACCCTAATTCATAACAATAAACCCAAAACCCTAAGCCCAAAATACCAAAATCCAAACATCAAATACTAAACAGTAGATTTTAAACCTCAAATGCTAAACCCTGAACCATAAAACCTTAAAAAAACATACACCCTAAAACTAAACCCTAAGTCCAAAAAAAAACCTAAGTCCGAAATACGAAACCCAGATATTAAACACTAAACCATAGATTTTAAACCTCAAATCCTAAACCAGAAACCCTAAAACCTAAAAAAACCTAAAATCGCTTCCCCAATTCCTGAAATGTTTCTCTCTCTAACTTCTCTCACTAAGCCAAACGCTCCCTAAAATTAACTAAAAGTCACACTCATAACGGCTAGTTCAGCCTTGCTGACATGGCGCGTGAGCCGCCAGCGGTATATGCTAGACCGCGGGACTACCCCCAAAAGGGGCGCCTGGACAAGATGAACACATCTATTCATGAATCGCCCTCTAATTCGTTGTATAACTCCGGGAATTTGCAATCCAAAGGAGCGATGAACAGTGCATTTTTCAGAGTGAAGAAGATGGGAATCGAAAAATTATTTCCCAAACTTTATCAGATTGAATCAAGAGTATAATGGTTCAGGGAACGATTCTACCCATCAAAAGCTACAACATACTCAAATTTCACAAAATTCTATCTTGCCAATTGAAAAATATGAAGGTGCGTATTATAGGAAAATCGTGAACAGGTCGCAAGAAGGTCGATCTCAAAATCAAGCATCTTCCCTGATGATTCGCGATGCCCTACGTACTGGGGTTTACTCACATAGGGAAGACGTCCATCTTACAACAATTTCTGGTGAAATGGAAGCCCATGTCGCCGGCCACAAGAATTCAGGTGGTCAAAACGTCAGTTGAAGGAATACTGATACCAGCGAGGCTAACGGAGCTCCTTATAATGATCACAAAAACCATCTCAGTAACATCTCTAATCGTTTAGCTCAAGAACATACCCCAACTGAAAAATCTGAGCATTCTAACTTGGAGAAACACCTCAACAGAGAAACAATAAGAGATGAGGTTATGGAAGCAAGTCTAGCTCCCAAGGTTCAACAAAACAAGGCAATATCTGCTGAAAAGGATGTTATTGATGTGTAGAGTTCATCAAACTCCTCATTTGGGTTCAAGCCTAATGTTAAAGCTATACACAGGGTCGAAAAATCAAACACAGGCATGAGCTCTAAGGGTATTGAGGAAATTGCAGGTGATGGAAGACAGGGCCAACAACAAATATTCAAGGAGCAAACAGGGGAGGCAAACCAGGAAGGTAAGTTTACTAAATCCAACTATAGTCATACTCAAGTTAGCAATAGTGTTAATATTGTCCATGTGCATGATAATGCCATGGGAAAATCAACTGCTATGCCTAGTGTACAGGTACAAGGGGAGGCAGTCAATCATGTTGTGAACCAAAGGGATAATATTGGCCTTCAGAATGAGCTAGACTACAACACTGTTTGGACACAACAAAGAATGACAATTGAGGGTAAACTTATGAGGATACAAGCTTGGACACCATTTTTTACTCCGGAAGAGGAAACACCAATTGTTTCTTTATGGATTCTATTACCAGCATTACCTTTTCATTGTTTTAAAAAACCATTCCTCACTCCTTTACTAGAAACAGTAGGTAAGGTTTTATACCTCGATACAGCCTCGATTAAAAGGTCAAGGGATGGAATGGCCAAGGTAAAGATGCAAATAGATTTGACTAAACCTAGACCTAGACATGTATGGATTGGGTTGCACAATGATGATGACACCATAGGCATGTGGCAACCAGTGGAGTTTGATAATATTCCTCCTTACTGTGAGTATTGTAGACACCAGGGACACTAAATTGATAAATGCAAATCCAAAATGAGGGATGCGGATTATAGACAGAGGAAGGAAAAAGAAAATGAGAAGAAAAACAAAAACAAAGAGAACCAAAACCTAAACCCTAAGTCCAAAAAGAACCTTAGTCCAAAATATAAAAACCCAGATATTAAACACTAAACCATACATTTTAAACCTCAAATCCTAAACCACAATCCCTAAAACCTAAAAAAAACTAAACCGTAACCATAACCCAAACCCTAACCCTAACTTTAAAATATTAACCCAAAACCCAAAGCCAAAAATACAAAAACCCAAACATTAAACAGTAAACCATAGATTTTAAACCGAAAATCATAAACCCCAAAACCTAAAACTTAAAAAAAAAAAAAAAACTAACCCTAACTCTATCCCTAACCCTAACCCTAACCCTAACCTTATCTTTAACCCTAACCCTAAACCCTAAACCCTAAACCCAAAGCCCAAAATATCAAAACCTAACATTGAACACTAAACCATAGATATTACAACTCAAATCCTTAACCCCAAACCCTAAAACCTAAAAAACAAGCTAAACCTAACCTAACCCTAACCCTACCATAAATCCTAAACCCCAAGCACAAAACACCAAAATCCAAACATTAAACACTAAACCATTGATATTAACCTCAAATCCTAAACCCTAACCCAAACACCTAAGAAAACCCACAACCCTAACCCTAATCTTAACCCTAACCCTAAACCCTAAATCTGAAGACCTAAGCCCAAAATACCAAAACCCAAACATTAAATACTAAACCATAGATTTTAAACCTAAAATGATAAACCATGAACCATAAAACCTAAAAAAAAACTACATCCTAACCTTAATCCTAACCCTAACCCTAACTCTATACCCTAAACTCTAAACCTAAGTCTAAATACGAAAACCCAAACATTAACTCTAAACCATAGATTTTAAACCTCAAATCCTAAACCACAAATTCTAAAACCTAAAAAAAAAAAACTAAACCCTAACCCTAACCCTAACTCTAAACCATTAACCTGAAACATTAAGCCCAAAATACCTAAACCTAAACATTAAACACAAAACCACAGATTTTAAACCAAAATCCTAAACCCAAAACCTAAAACCTAAAAAAAACTAAACCCTAACCTAACCCTATACCTAACATGAACCCTATCCCTAACCCTAACCCTAACCCTAAACCCTAAATCCAAAGACAAAATACCAAAAAACCTTACATTTAACACTAAATCATAGATATATTACGAATCAAATCCTTAACCCTAAACCTAAAACCTAAAAACAACCTAACCCCTAACTCTACCATAAATCCTAACCCATATCCCAAAATACCAAAACCAAACATTAAACACTAAACCATTGATATTAAACCTCAAATCCTAAAACCTAAACCCAAAAACCTAAAAAAAAAAAATAACCCTAACCCTAACCCTAACCTTAACCCTAAGCCTAACTCTAAACCATAAGCCCGAAACCTTAAGCCCAAAATATCAAAACCCAAACATTAATATTAAACCATAGATTTTAAACATCAAATGCTAAACCCTGAACCATAAAACCTAAAAACAAACCTACACCCTAACCCTAATCCTAACCCTAATCCAACCCAACCCTAACTCTAACCCTATCCTTAACAATAAACCTAAACCCTATACCCTAAACTCAAAGCCAAAAATTCCAAAATCTAACAGTAAACACTAAACCATATATATTACAACTCAAATCCTTAACCTCAAACCCTAAAACCTAAAAACAACCTAAACCCTAACCCTAACACTAAAATTAACCATTACCCTAACCCTACCATAAACCCTAAACACCAAACCCAAAATAACAAAACTTAAACAATATACACCAAACCATTGATATTAAACCTCAAATTCTGCACCCTAAACCCAAAAATCTAAAAGAACCCAAAACCCTAACCCTAACCTTAACTCTAAACCATAAACCCAAAACCCTAAACCCAAAATATCAAAACCCAAACATTAAATACTAAACATTGGATTTTAAAACTGAAATGCTAAACCCTGAACCATTTTTAAAAAAACCTACACCCTAACCCTACACCCTGAGTTTAAAAAAAAAGCTAAGTACAAAATACGAAAACAAAGGCATTAAACACTAGACCATAGATTTTAAACCTCAATCCTAAACCACAAACCCTAAAACCTAAAAAAAAAACTAACCCTAACTCTAACCCAAACCCTAACCTAGCCTTAACCCTAACCCTAACCCTAAACCATTAACCCAAAACCCCAAGCCCAAATTACCAAAAATCAAACATTAAACACAAAACCATATAATTTAAATCGAAAAACCTAAACCCCAAAACCAAAAACCTACAAAAAACACTAAACCCTAACCTTAACCCTATCCCTAACACGAACCCTAACTCTAACCCTATCCTAAACCCTAAACCCTAAACCCTTAACCCAATGACCAAAATACCCAAACCCTAACATTGAACACTAAACCATAGTATTATAACTCAAATTTTTAACCCGAACCCTAAAACCCTAACCTTAACCCTAACCCTAACCATAACAATCAACCCGAAACTCCAAGCCCAAAATACCAAAACCCAAATATTAAACACTAAATCATAGATTTTAAACCCCAAAACCTAAACCTAAAAAAAACTAAACCCTAACCCTAAACCTATCCCTAACACTAACCCTAAACCTATCCTTAACCCTAACCCAAAACCCAAAGCCAAAATACCAAAACACTAACATTAAACACTAAACCATAGATATTACAACTCAAATAACCCCAAACCCTAAACCTAACCCTAACAGGACATTAACCTTAACACTAACCCTACCATAAACCCTAAACCCAAATACCAAAACCCAAATATTAAACACTAAACAATAGATTTTAAACCTCAAATGCTAAACCTTGAATCAAAAAACCTTAGTCCAAAATACAAAAGCCCATACATTAAACACTAAACCATACATTTTAAACCTCAAATCCTAAGCCACAAGCCCTAAAACTAAAGAAACCCTAAAAGCTAACCCTAACCCTAACCTTAACCCTAACTCGAGCCATAAACCATTAACCCAAAAACCCAAACCCAAAATATGAAAACCCAAAAATTAAACACTAAACCAAAGATTTTAAACCGAAAATCCTAAACCCCAAAACCTAAAACCTAAAAAAACACTAAACCCTAACCTTAACCCTAAACCCTAAACCCTAAACCCTAAACCCAAAGCCCAAAATACCAAAACCCTAACATTGAACACAAAACCATAGATATTACAACTCAAATCCTTAACCAAAACCCTATGTCACATCCGGGGGAACCCCCTAAAGTAACACGGCGTACTTGACCTCTCAGAGGTCTTATACAAGTCCATAGTTATCATTCATCCCATTAACATAGTAAATTTAGCGGAAAATTTAAAACTTTTCATAGCACTTCATATGCTAGAAACTTCAACTCATATATGTATAAAACATAAGCCATAATACATTTATAGACCTTAAGTCTCTTTGCCATCTTAGACTCAATAACTTTAGAGTACATTAGGGACACGGCCCATAAGACACATTACATAACTATACAATATTTAAAGACTTTACATTAAAGAAATATGTAGGAGATCCTTGAACTTCAAGGATTCCTTTCATTGAGCTTGGGAATCATCTATAAAGCTCTTCACCATTCAAGACTTCCTTTAAGCATCCATAACCTACACTTTGTGTAAAAAGTAAAGAAGAATGGTATTAGCACAAGAATGTACTAAGTATGGCAACCATGCAAAAACATGCATTTAAAAGGGACATTTTCTTTAAAATCATACTTCATGCCATTTTGAGTAAATCATCACCAAACGTTTAGATAATTGCATTTATATCATTTTCATACTTCATAGAAACACAATCAAAGGCCAAACATCATAGAAAAACACTTATAGAATTTAAGTTCCATTTGAGGTCACTTTACAGTGAACTCTATTCTCTTAACAGTGAACTCCTCCTTTATATTCACTAATCATTCCAAGTAATCCTTTAGTGATACTTGGTGCAATGCATCACCTTAGAACCACAAGGAAAACCATACAAACAACTAACATAAGCCAAAACATATCATCATAGAAGTATCGTCCATTACAAGACACATTCAAGTCAAGACCATAAGACATTACAGTGAACTCCTAATCATTATGCACATATACTTATTTTACTTCACATAGAACCTTAAAAAACATAACTCATGCCCCCAATCTAAGTCTACTAGTTCAATGTAAATGTAAGGCCACATAACCTCACACATACTTAGTAAACCTATCATGAGACCACAAGCCTTTACATCCAAATCATATATCAACATAGTAAGAGAAGACAACTTCATTTGTGTCAAGTAAGACCTTCACCATATAGTCAACAAGATCAACATTATGTATAAACACTCATATCATGCACATCCTCATAACAAGTAGACAAATACTACAATGTCATACATAAAGAACATATACTTAGTAACATGCATTAGAACACCTTCCTAAGACTTCCCTCAAGAGTCACTTGTGCAATGCATAGGTGAAGTCCCATACCCCCACCTACACTAAGTAACTACCCTTAGGTTATCCTAGTTAGGGTTCTTCCATTGTTCATTTTACTTTAGGGAAACCATAGCCTTAACCGACATAGACCATGGGTGCTAATCATGGAATCCGGTGTCATCAAGCCCCACACTGAAAAAGGTTGGTCTACCGGCCAAAGTAGAACCCATCATGACATAGCATTCTAGGTGGATCCACTAGCTAGTATCCTATGGTGGCAACATAGTTTATGGAACTTGGGGGATTCATGGGAATTCAACTCTACACCCTATGTTGGGTCATGAGGCTATCCACACCATGAGATTTATAGTAGACCTACCTTCCCACATTGGAAAGGGACACACACTCATATACAAGTTCACTCGGTGCTAAGCTAAGTTCACTTAATTAAAAAAGCATTCATTAACATTTATTTATAAAAACATAGGCTTAGGAGAGTCGTCCCCTCATATGCTTAGCTCATAAGTTATGATGGAAGTTCATCAACCTAAATCATGTGAGAATATCCTTTCACATGGACATAGCATATGTTTTAGCACTATCTAGTTTAGGATACACTTGAGCACACCATTCAAGGATCCTCTATTGACTAGATCATCATTCATGTTTATGAGTGTATACATAGATGTGAGCAAACCTTTCATATAACCCATAATGTCACACATGTCCATATGTCAATGCATGAGTCTATAGGCATAACTATATGAGCAAATCCTTTCATATAAACCCACTAAGACACTATGCACATTCATACTTCATCATACCATATAGGTCATATTCTAACATGTTCATATTCATCTTTCATATACATAGAGACCAAACCTAGGAACTATCCTATCAAGGTACACATGTCCAATGCATATCCAAGGTCCCATACCCTTTCCCATACTAGTACACCTATGAAGTCATCCTAGTAAGGTAATACAAATCATACTTTCATAAACATCACCTTAATATGCATAGTAGTAGACACTAGTGAATATGAGAACTACCTTTCATTTAGACACAATGACCTATACTACTTGTATCATGCATGTAAGTGAGAGTGTGTGTACATTGGTCAACATGATCACATAATGGCTATCAAAACACGTTGAGGCAGCCACCCTCTTAGATCATAATACTTCATCAAGCACAGACCACACAATCACACAATAACATAGGAGACAAGCAAACTTCATAATACACTTAAGACTCCTAACTTGTGCTATTCATGCATTCACATAGGGGTACATAGGTAATGGATTATTAACCCTTTTAACACATCAATGGCAGCACCTATACTCTACCCTAACATGGATACACACATGCTTATACAATAGCCATACAACCTAGGTTACAACTAGAATAGGAAAGTAGGCATAAGATTCTCATAGTATCATCTTAAGCACATGTTCATAAGTTCATAAATTTGCCTTCAAAGCCATGGTCAACACATATATAATGACAATAAAGTAAACACCGCCACCATAAGTGGACCATACCACACAATGCCATACAAGGCTTCATCAACATTATTATAGAAGAATAGAGAAGTAGAAGAGTAGAGCAATTCTTACCAATCCTTTAGCCTTTGGTCTCCATTGACCATTACTACTTTTTCACCAATAAATCAAGTATAGGTCAGTAGCTTAATGTATCATGATCATACATGAAGTTAAGCATAAGCCACTACAAGGTCGTGTTACAACTAATACAATACATTAACATGCTAGAATGTTTCTAGAAGAACATAAACCATTAGCACATTTCACTTGTATGTATTATAGATCATATTTCATCAACAATATCCATCCAAGGCAGTATCTAAACACATACTTAATCACATCAAAATCATGCTTACATCTACCCTAGGATTAGGATCACAAAATGACTAGATTACAGTGAATATGCTACAATAGAGCAACATGAAAGATAGAAGAATATAGGCCAAACCAACCTTGAATCACATGAATCACATATATATAATTCAACAATAATATCCTAGTAAAACAGTAAGTACAATCATCCCTACACCATTGAATTTCGCATTAGATCATTTAGGAACCAACGTTACAGTGAATTCAAGTAAAACTAAGCTAAACATGTTCAAATCTTCCTTTATTGATCCACATGGATCCATTACATATAATTCAACAACAATTAACGTAAACAACAGTAGATATAGGTGATTCAACGTAAGAACATCACAATTCAATCGATAACAAGCCATAATCACATTGCCCATGCAAGGGCTAAATCGATTTAAGGAAGGGACATGGGTTCATCATGCAATTGGAGTAAATTCACGTTCAAACCACTGTATTAAATCCAATTAATCATGATTTAAACGTTTTTAGAAAGAACCCATGGCTAGATTGAAGAAGAAGGACTTTGATCATATTTTTCTTCTTTGAAATCTTTGAGAATGGCTCTCTAGATGAAAAGATAACTAGAGATGAAGATCACCATACCTTTATCCACATGAAAAGCTATAAGACTTCATGATTCATCCATGGAAAACCCAGCTTAAATCTGTTCTTGAGCTTCACCAACAATGGTGGTTTTAGAGAGAACATTTTTGGAAGGAAGAGCTTAAAACATGTGAGCTGATTTTAGAATGGGTTGATCACGTTTTAGATGACTTATATACACCTACAATTAACTAAATAAACCTATTATAGTCAGGTTAGGACGTGGAGTGAATTTCCCATTCACCCCTTAAATGAAACAGACGCAGCTGCCAGTTGACAAGCCACCCACGACGGAGGCACTCACGAGGTGTCATGCTGTCGACGGTCCGTGCCTGGCTTCCGTCGCCTGGCACTTAGGCAAATTATTGGATTGTGACCTGCCCCAGGCAAGTGCCAGTCAATGAGACTTGCTCGACGAGCCGTTGGTGGACCAACGATCCGTCGTTGGGTCCGTCAATGGACACTGCCAAGGCAGTGTCTTCGACAGCCTTGGGTCCTTATTTTGGGGCCTCTTATGGGGACCTTTATAAGTCATACCCGGACGTTTCCAATGCGATTATAAACCTTAACAAGTTATAAAACTTCCACATAAATTTCATCCAAAACAAACACCTACAAGACGTCCAAACAGGCTAAGCTCCGTCAAGACACACATTGAACGTCTTAAGGGCTATCTTTCGAATGCCTTGGACGTTCTTGGTCGTTTGACCTTCAAACTTCACGAAACTTCATATGCTATCATTTTACATCATTAAAACCCATTTTAAGACTTCATAAGCTCATGAATCACACATAATCACATAGAACCACGTAAAAGACATTTAGGTGACTTAGTCGTCGAACGTTTTGGTCGACCCTTGATATTTGACTTCCAAATCACCTCAAACTTTATACACTGCCTATAAACCATATTATAAGACATTTTAGGACCTTAGAATATTAAGACAAACCTGTTAGGCTCTAGAAACCTTATCTCATTTTGGGGTCTTACACCCTAAAACCTAGAAAACAACCTAAACCCTAACGCTAGCCCTAACCCTACCATAAATCCTAAACCCCAAGCCCAAAATATCAAAACCCTAAACCATTGATATTAAACCTCAATCATAAACCCTAAACCCAAAAACCTTAAAAAAACCAAAAACCTAACCCTAACCCTAACCCTAACCTTAACCCTAACTCTAACTCTAAACCATAAAACACGAAACTCTAAGCCCAAAATACCAAATCCCAAACATTAAATGCTAAACCATAGATTTTAAACCTTAAATGCTAAAACCTGAACCATTAACATAAAAAACTAAACCATAGATTTTATACCTTAAATGCTAAAACCTGAACCATTAACATAAAAAACCTACACCCTAACCCTAATCCTAACCTTAGCCCTATACCATAAACCCTAAACCCTAAGTCCAAAAAAAATATACTAAGTCCAAAATACAAAAACACAAACATTAAACACTAAACCATAGATTTTAAACCTCAAATCCTAAACCACAAACCTAAAACCTAAAGAAAAACTAAACCATAACCCTAACCCTAAATCATTAACCAGAAACATTAAGCGCAAAAAATCTAAACCCAAACATTAAACACTAGACCATAGATTTAAAAAAAAATCATAAACCCCAAAACCTAAAACCTAAAAAAAAAAAAAACTAACACTAACCCTATCCTTAACCCTAACCCTAAACCCTAAACCCCAAATCCAAAGCACAAAATACTAAAACCCTAACATTTAACACTAAACCATAGATATTACAACTCAAACACTTAACCCCAAACCCTAAAACCTAAAAATAACCTAAACCCTAACCCTAACCCTAACCCTACCATAAATCCTAAACCTTAAGCCCAAAATACAAAAACCCAAACATTAAACACTAAACGATTGATATTAAACCTCAAATCCTAAACCCTAAACCCAAAAACCTAAAAAAAAAAACCAACCCTAACCTTAACCCTAACCATAACTCTAAACCATTAAACCAAAACCCTAAGCCCAAAATACCAAATCCCAAACATTAAATACTAAACCATATATTTTAAACCTTAAATGCTAAACCCTGAACCATAAACCTAAAAAACCTACACCCTAACCCTAATCCTAACCCTAACCTTAGCCCTATATCCTAAACCCTAAACCCTAAGTCCAAAAAAACACTAAGTCCAAAATACTAAAAACAAAACATTAAACACTAAACCATAGATTTTAAACCTCAAATCCTAAACCACAAACCGTAAAATCTAAAGAAAAACTAAACCCTAACCCTAACCCTAACCCTAACCTAAACCCTAACCCTAAGCCTAAACCATTAACCAGAAATATTAAGCCCAAGAAACCTAAACCCAAAAATTAAACACTAAACCATAGATTTTTAAAAAAATCATAAACCCCAAAAACTAAAATCTAAAAAAAAAAAAAACTAACCCTAACCATATCCCTAAAATGAACCCTAACCCTAACCCTATCCTTAACCCTAACCCTAAACCCTAAACCCTAAATCCAAAGCACAAAATACTGAAACCCTAACATTTAACACTAAACCATAGATATTACAACTCAAATACTTAACCTCAAACCCTAAAACCTAAAAAATAACTTAAACCCTAACCCTAACCCTAACCCTACCATAAATCTTAAACCCAAGCCCAAAATACCAAAACCCAAACATTAAACACTAAACCATTGATATTAAATATCAAATCCTAAACCCTAAACCCAAAAACCTAAAAAAACCAAAACCAAAACCCTAACCCTAACATTAACCCTAACCTTAACTCTAAACCATAAATCTGTTACCCTAAGCCCATAATATAAAAACCCAAACAATAAATACTAAACCATAGATTTTAAACCTCAAATGCTAAACCCTAAACCATAAAACCTAACAAACAAAACTACACCCTAACCCTAATCCTAACCCTAACCCTAAACCTAAGCCCTAAAGCCTAAGTCCAAAATACAAAAACCCTAATATTAAACACTAAATCATTGATTTTAAATCTCAAATCCTAAACGACAAACACTAGAACCTAGAAAACCCTAAACCTTTACGCTAACCCTAACCATAAACCATTGAAAATAAACCCCAAACCCAAAATACCAAAACCCAAAAATTAAACACTAAACCATAGATTTTAAACCGAAAATCCCAAACCCCAAAACCTAAAACCTAAAAAAACACTAAATCCAAACCTTAACCCTAAACCTATCCTTAACCCTAACCCTAAACCCTAAACACTAAACCCAAAGACCAAAATGGGCTTCAGCATGAACACATCCCGATACATACACTGCTGCAGAGATGGTGGAGACTGCCGCAGGGAACAGATGTGCAGCAGCTGGCTATCAGACTGCTGCCAGTGATTATTTTCTGGAATCTCTGGAAAAATCGCTGCGCAGCAAAATATGGAGCAAAGCAGTCCAACACAGCTCGAGTAAAATTCCTCATAGTCAAAGACTTCAACCATCTCCTCAACACAGCCTATCCATACATTCAATGGCCTAACAATTGGAATTCTCTTATCGAAATGGTGGCAAGTTACAAACATGAGATCATGGTTAAAGAAGTAACGTGGGAGAAACCTCAACAACCATTCCTCAAGCTCAACACTGATGGGAGTGCCCTTAACAACCCGGGAAAATTGGAGGAGGAGGAATATTAAGAATCATCAAGGTAATATGATATATGCATTTACTATTCCTTTGGGTATTGGTACCAACAACCAAGCGGAAATTCAAGCAGTTAGCCATGGTTTAGATTGGTGCATTCAGCATGGATATAGAAAAATTCACTTGGAGGTGGATTCAGAATTGGTCATTTATTGGCTTTCGAATCAAACCAACTCTCCATGGAACCTACAGCCATACATTCTGGAAATCCACAGATTAGTGCATCAGTTGGAAAGGTTCAAGATTACACATATTTACAGGGAGGCAAACAACACGGCTGATCGGCTATCCAAATATAGTCACAACACAGACATTGTTCAACACTTTTACATCAAGGAGCAATTACCTATTCTTGCGAAAGGAAGCTTCATTCTAGAAAAGCTTGGCATGGTTAATTTCAGGAGAAAGAAATTGAAAAGAATCAAGAAACCTCCATGATTATCTCTTTCTGTTATGGTATAGCTTTTATACCGTTTTTGATTAGGAGCCTATTCAATTAGACTATGCTATTTGGTATAGTCTCTTTGAATAGGATAGAATTTTTATTCTCGTCTTACTTTTGTAAGGGGAGAGTCTCCCTTATTTACGTTTCCTAGATACTTTGTATTGAGAGGAGTCCTCTCTTCTAGGTGCTTAGTATTTTGGTTTCTCTTTTATTGTAAGGGGATGAGTCGATGTTCCTTTTTAGGAAAATTGACTTCTAAACCATCTTAGGATCGGAGGTAAGGTTTATGCCCCCCTCCTTGTATCTTTTAATTTTATTAATGTTAAGGCCTGGGGGTGTTGCTCAGCCCCTTACCCCCCCAAGGGTACTTAAAATAAATAAAAAAAAAAAAAAAAAGACCAAAATACCAAAAACCTAACATTGAACACTAAAACATGATATTACAACTAAAATCCTTAACCCAAACCCTAAAACCTAATAAAAGACCTAAACCCTAACCCTAACCCTAACCTTAACCCTAACCCTAACTCTAAACCATAAAACACGAAAACCTAAGCCCAAAATACCAAATACCAAATATTAAATACTAAACCATAGATTTTAAACCTTAAATGCTAAACCCTGAACCATAAACCTAAAAAAACCTACACCCTAACCCTAATCCTAACCCTAACCTTAGCCCTATACCCTAAACCCTAAACCCTAAGTCCAACAAAAAACACTAAGTCCAAAATACAAAAACACAAACATTAAACACTAAGCCATAGATTTTAAACCTTAAATCCTAAATCACAAACCCGAAAAACCTAAAGAAAAACTAAACCCTAACCCTAACCCTAACCTAAACCCTAACCCTAACCCTAAACCATTAACCAGAAATATTAAGCCCAAAAAACCTAAACCCAAACATTAAACACTAAACCATAGATTTTAAACAAAAAATCCTAAACCCCAAACCTAAAACCTAAAAAAAAATCACCCTAACCCTAACCATATCCCTAACATGAACCCTAACCCTAGCCATATCCTTAACCCTAACCCTAAACCCTAAACCCTAAATCCAAAGCCCAAAATACTACCATATCAAAGATGATAGATTTAGGCCGCTGGATCCATCTACAATGGAGGGCAATCCTAATCCTTCAGCAGCACAAGAAGTGACGGAAGATTCTTTGTCCACATCTACGCAGTTGAGGGAAGAGGCAATCCATACTGCTACGGTGGAGCCGAAATTGTATGAATCACGTCACAATTATGAAAAAGGCCAAAAAATCACTGGAAAGGAGGGCGATAAAGCAAGGTTAGATGCACCGGCAAAAATGGGGGGATCTGAAAAGCACAGCTCGCAAGCTATGAAGGCGATAAATCCGCCTCAAATTGCACATAATCAATCGCAATCGGAAAGGGTTCATAAAGGATATGGTACTGGGGAATCTTCCCCTGTTATCGATGAATATAATCAACAAATTGGGGAGCTGATTCGAACTCAAGATAAAGGTGATGAGAGAGTCCAATCGCAGGCTAGGGTTTCACATCAAGAAAACCGAATTAGTCAACAACAACAACAAATATCTCAAAAGGCTGGTGAGCTTGTCGAATCTCAGAGGTTGAATCTTGAAATTGAAAATTGGTTTGCCTAGCAACAACAACGAATGGCTAATTCAAACAAGGGACGTGGAGGAAATTTAGAATCTCAACGAAATACACATGCAACTGAGTTTCAGAGAGACTCAGCAACTAGGGTTCGTCAAGTTGGTGAGTTCTCTAAAGCTGGTTTACACAACAGTAGAACAGATTTACCAGGTAATATACCTATCTACACTTCTGATACTCATAGAATTGATGATAAAACTGGAAGGTATCAAGATGCAGATTATCAATCTAATTTTCCCAAGATAACTAATACTAGTAATAGAAATAATTCTATACCTCCTACTGGGAAAACTGATCAACCTTTAGGAAATCTTAATAATTTTCCTAGACAAGATCAAGTTCAAAAACCTGGTCCTTACACTGTTATTCAGACCTATGCTGATAGATTAAGATATAATCAATCAAAGAGTGGTGTGAGTATTAAGTTGTCTGAGCCTGAAATCACCACTAAACAAGGTTTACCTGTTGTTCTGTATGTTAAAAATGAAGTAATTTCTGATTTAGCTGCTGCTTGTAAATTCACTCTTATAGGAAAATTTGTTTATACAATGCCTAGAGTTGAATTAATAAGGAAGAACTTCATTCTTCAAACACAGCTTTCAGGGGGAGTGAAGATAGCTCATTATAATTCTCAACATGTTTATATTGATTTAGATAATGAACTAGATTATAACATGGTTTGGACTAAACAACGTATGACTATAGAGGGGCAAACTATGAGGATTCAAGCTTGGACTCCTACTTTTAAACCAGAAGATGAAACCCCTTTAGTACCTATTTGGATTTCGCTTCCGAAATTACCTTGGCATTGTTATAATAAGGAGTTTCTTACTAGTTTATTATCCCCTATTGGTAGAGTGTTGTACTTAGATTCTGCATCTATAAACAAAACTAGGGGAAGTCAACCTCGTGTAAAAGTTCAAGTAGATCTTACTAAAGATAGACCTCCTTATATTTGGATGGGTTATATTGGGGAGGATATTACAGATGGTAGGTGGCAGAAAATTGTTTATGATAGTATCCCTGATTTTTGTTTTTATTGTAAACATCAAGGTCATAAAGAATGTGATTGCATTATTAAACAAAGAGATGAGGATAGTAAAAAAAAGAATGAGCTGGATAAAAATAGACATAAAAAAGACAATCCTCATAATGCTCAAAGAGATTTTCAAGTTTATGATAACAGGGAAACAGGTATAAGGGAAGATGATGCTCAACAAAAAGGTTATCAAGTTGACACAAATCAGAAAAATATGCAACAAGAATGGCAGACTCAGAGGAGAAGGAATAATCAACAACAGTCTGGATATAATATAAACAGAACAGTAGTTCAACAGCAGCAGGAACAAACAGGTATAACCTCTATTTCTATAAAAAAATACTTACGTTGATTTGGAAGTGCAGGAAGTGATAATAGGAGGTGAGGAAAGGGACGAAAATACAGATCACACACAGGATCAAAGACCTCAAATTACTGCTACTGAAAACAAACAGCAATATAAAGAGATATCAAAGACTCATTGTGTATTTAGAGATGATTCAGAGACTGAAAAAGACAGAGGAAGTCATTATCAAGTTAATGTAAACAGAAAAGGTATTGACTCAAGGCTCCCTATCCCTACTCCCCTAAATACTGGTATATCTGTTGGTGTAGCTGTTGGAGGTATGGAAGGGGGAAAGGAGATACCCAATAATATGCAGGAAGGGAGATCCACAGGGAAGGGGGATGATATGGACTCTAGAAATTTGGATGACCCTATATCTGGCTCTAAAAAAACTAGAAAACAAATTGATCCTGATACAGGTCAACAGACTGAAAGGTTTAATAATAAATCTGGAAGTAGGTTGACTAAAAAGAAAAGAGATAATATTAAAAAGAAACAGCAGCACTTGAGTGATGCAGGAAAAAGTAAGGAAAATATAGAACATGATGATTATGAGGCTATTAATTATGAGGATGAGTGGGATCCTGATAATCAATCTTTATATAATTCTGAGGAAGAAGGAACTCAAATCAACAATCCTCAGGGTATTGATTTAAGTTCCAAGCCAATGTTTGGTCTCAAGAAATTCAAGACATTACTGAAAAGCAAGGTCTGTCTCCTAGAGGTAGGAAACAGGACAAACAAACTTCTCAACATCATACTAGTACTTCTGAAACCTCTAGTAGGCCCATGACAATATCTAAATCTAAAGGTTTTTAATGATTAAAGCCATTTGTTGGAATGCTAGAAGTATTAATACCAAAAGTTCTTTGGAAAGACTCCAAACCTTAAGAAAAATTCATCATCTTTCTTTGATTGTTATTCTAGAACCTTTTGCAAATAATAATCAAATTAACAGGGTGAGAATGCATTTGCAAATGGATCATGCAATTAATAACTCTAATGGTAAAATCTGGTTGTTCTGGTCTAAGAAACTTAATGTCAATATTTTAGAGATCAATGATCAGCATATTACAGGAGAATTTGAAATGGCAGATCTCAAGGAGAAGTTCTTGATTTCCTGCATATATGCTAAATGTAAAGACCATCTGAGGAGACCTCTGTGGAAAAGATTATTTCACTTTTCTAATATGGATATCCCTTGGTGTACTATTGGAGATTTCAATGTCATTACTTCTATAGAGGAAAAGTTAGGGGGAATACCTTATAACATAAATAAAAGCTTTGATTTATTATGTAATAGAAGCTTGTGGTTTAACTGATTTAGGTTACACAGGGATTCCATTCACTTGGTGTAATCAAAGGGATGCAAATGCAAGAGTTTGGAAAAGACTAGATAGAGCTATGGTTAATGACAAATGGCTAGAAAACATGCCTCAAACTACTATTGAACATCTTTCTGCTGTAGGCTCAGATCACTGTCCTCTTTTATTAGAAATTATTAAAAAAGATGTTCATCATATCAAGTATTTTAAATTCTTAAATTGTTGTGTAGATAACCCAATTTTTATGGATACTGTCCAAAAGTGTTGGGATGTGAGAGTCACTGGCAACCCTTTCTGGCAATTACACCAAAAACTAAAGAGGTTGACTGCAACTCTTAGTGTTTGGTCAAAAAATGAATATGGGGATATTTTTGCTAAAGTCAGAGAATTTAAAGAAACTATTAAGAAGGATGAAGAGGATTTTCTTATTAATAAAAATGATACTAATAGACAAGAATTACAGAGATTGAATGCAAATCATATTAGATACTTGAAATTGGAAGATTCTATTCTAAAGCAGAAGACTCAGTTACAGTGGTTTAAAGAAGGAGATAATAATTCTAAGTACTTTCATGCTTTAATGAGAGGAAGGAGAAGAAGATTATTACTTCATAAAATCTGCAATAGTAATGATAACTGGATTGAGGGTGATGATCAGATTGCAAAGGCTGCTTGTGATTATTATCACAATATTTTACTGGTCAGAATAACAAAATAGATAAAGGATTCTTCAACATATTCCTACTTTAGTTACTCCTGACCAAAATCAGATGCTTCAAGATATGCCTACTATGGAAGAATTAAAACAAGTAGTATTTGCTATGAATCTAAATTCAGCTCCTGGTCCGGATGGTATTGGGGGTAAATTTTATCAAGCTTGTTGGAATATTATTAAAAAGGATTTATTAGCAGCAGTTCATTATTTTTTCTGTGGTCATGTGATGCCAAAATTTATGTCACATGCTTGTTTGGTGTTGATTCCCAAAAATGATCAGCCTAACAGATTCACTGATCTTAGACCTATTAGTTTAAGCAATTTTACTAATAAAATTATTTCCAAATTATTAAGCATGAGACTGGCAAATATTCTTCCTTCAATAATATCTGACAATCAGTCAGGTTTTGTAAAAGGAAGGTGTATTACTGAGAATATTATGCTGGCTCAGGAAATTATGCATGATATTAAGAAGCCTTATGTAGGTCAAAATGTTGTTACTAAACTGGATATCACAAAGGCTTATGATAGAGTGTCTTGGTCATTTACTTGTTTAGTGTTGAGAAGATTTGGATTTGGGGAGATATTCATTGACTTAGTTTGGAGAATCATGAGTAACAATTGGTATTCAATTATTATTAATGGTCGTAGACATGGTTTTTTCACTCAACACAGAGGACTTAAGAAGTGATCCATTATCTCCAGCTCTGTTTATTATAGGAGCAGAATTTAACTAGAATGCTTAATAATGTGTTATAATAATCCTGCTTATAAAGGATTTAGCATGGAGCCTAAAGAGACCACAAATTAATCATTTAAGTTTATGCTTTGCGCAGATGATGTGATTATTTTTACCTCCACTAATTAGAGAATCTATGACATATAGTTATGGATATTTTAAAGAATATGAACAGATTTCCTCAACAACTTATTAATAAAAAGAAGAGTTATTTTCATGGTTCCAGACAAAAAACTTCTGCAAGATATTATCCATACTATTCAACAGGTTACTGGGTTGTCTTCGTTCAGAAAGAGAAGTCCTATTATATATCTTGGATGCCCTTTATATAGTATGTTGGAAGACAAAAAAATATATATATTACTCATATTTAGATAGAACAAATTTCCAAAAAGATTTCAGCACGACCGGGTCTGGAGCATAGACACCGATTGGTCACATATACGGTCTCAGTGGTTTGGTCCCAGGCAGACCAGAAAGGAAAAAAGTCTCAAATATTACAGTATGATTGGCAAACCTGATTTTGGCTTTACTTCTATTTCACGTATATCAATGATGTATGGGCTCGACAAGTCACCATACTATCCCTCAATAAATTGCCTCCTAGTGCCAGGCGCAGTCGAGCCACTAAGGACTAAATCAGAAATATCTCCCATAGACTTCTGATCTGTTAACCTCTGTAATTAAGTGATGAACACTCTCCTGTGGGTGAGTTGGCCCTCCCGGTCTGCGTGGGAAGGAATTCTGATACTAAGAGGGTGGAGTACTGTCCATGCGTACCATGGAGCTGGCCTTCTAATGGGAGACTTTGAGTTATCCTCAATCATAAGGGTGTTTCTTCAATTTAAGTGATAGTGGAACACCTCCACGCCAAAACGTGGACATTGTATAGAGTAGGTGTATTTTATAGTTAGTCTAATTAGGTTGTAAAGGTCATTAAAGTCCATATAAAAAAAGCTTCGGGTGAGAATCAGTAAACCCCATCTAAATAGCTCAATGTATTGGTTATCTGCTGTTTAAAGCCTCTTGCCCTCTATATAAGACCCACAAAATGAAGTTGGTTGCCTTGCTCATTAAACAGAACCCAACATTGGTGCCTTAACGAATTGTCACATATGGAGAGAAAACACTCCCAAAATTAGCTTACATATATTAATTCCAATAAGTTGCTCAAAGAGCTTAACCAGTGGCAAAGAAGTTGACAATGGTCAATCCTATTGGTCTTGGAAATATTTGATGAAAAATAAAACACAAAGTGGATGAATCATGATTTGAAGATCATACTTAAAATGGGATATAAAGATGTCTTTCTTATTTAGACATTGGTTTACAGTTGTCTTGTTCCTTTTCGTGGGGTATGATTGTTTGAAAGTGAAATTGTGGTCATTTGGAGCGAATGGCTAGTGTTATACTGATGTGTAATTTTCTTCAGTATTTAATAATTTATTCTCTAGGTGAATCTTTTGATTTACATCTGTTTGACATAGAGAAGACTTTCTAGACTCGATAGGGAATTGGAGAATGAAAGCGGAAAGATATACTCAAAGATTTTCAAAGAAGGGCAAAATCAGATGGATTCAAGTCTCCTTTTCTTTCTAATTCACCCTTCTTTAGCCATATTGATAGTTTTCCTCTAGTGTGGGAAATACCAAATTTCTAATATCTCAACTAAGGACTTTCCTATAAAAAACCGGTTAATAAAATCATGCTTTAAATTGGTATTTTAGTACAGAGTGGTTTATCAGCGGACACAAAAGTGATCTGGAAGCACTATCTGAATCTTGTGGAACGTAAAGGTTTACTATATAGATACAACTTTGCCTATGTAAGTGTGCCTCAGGCCTGGAGTTAGGAAACCCTAAGTATGTCCCTTTTCCTTAAATCGAATGTCAGATTTTATAGATAGGCCCTTGGCCGCAATGTGGGTAATGTAGAAAGTGGTTAATTCTGGCATTAATGTGAGTTCTCCAGAAATGTGTGCCCTTTTTGTTTTTTATACAAAAATTGTTGGCATATATTTTTCTAGTCGTTTGCAATGATTGGAGCTAAAAATAGCTTATTACTAAGTTTACGCGCCCAACTATATGATAATATGGATATGGGCAAAACTTTGCGAAAGTTCACCTATGATAACAATATATGTTATTACCTGGTTAATTGTGTTATAGTTGTGCTGAGTTTGAATTATATGTAATGGTATTCCATGTGCTGGATCAATAAAGGAAGTATGTTTTTAGATTTTGAACAGTAGCTAGTTATGAATTCACTTGTAGGAATCAAGGTTGGGATGATTGATTAACGATGTCTAGTATTGTTCTCGCCTAATGATTGCTCTAATGCGAAATGTGCAAAGGACATTTGTGCTGACAACTTATATTTATGGTGAGTAGATACTTTGCCAGTTTCTTGTAGGGGAATCAATGTCAGCAGTCTGCTTTATTGTGGAATTATATGTACTTTTTATCATGGTGATGAGTTAATTCTAGATATACTTTGGTTGATGATTAACTACCAAATTGGAGTAATGATCATATGATTCATTGTTCGGCATGAAGAGTCTCCTAATATTCAAATATTATTACTCTTATTGGTGCTTTGCCTTTATTAATATTCTTGTCTATGCAATTTTGATTGTGGTGCTCTATAAGAACAGCTGCTGCTGCTAAATATGAGGCTAGTGTATTGACAAACATGGTATTAATCTTAGCTCATTTGTTAGTCTAATCCTAAAGTTTTAAAGTGAGTATAAATTGGTTAAGAGGACTGATGTATACCAATTAAGTTGGAATATTATAGATGTTTCTATACTCTGTTTTTCCTAATATTCAATGGCCATGGGAATATGGACAGAATCTGGTTTTGGATGTGTGAATTACTTGATTAAAAATGCAGATAAAATTCATGTGGTATGTTAGGATTTACAATAAGGCCTTAATATAGTCATCTGTGATGAGAGACTGCATTACTCTTATTTTGAATGAAACTACTACATATAATAGTAATCAATAGTAATTGAAATAATCATAAGCTAAGAAATTGGCTAATGGTGTTTATGTTCTTCTAGAACATTGCGTTTGGAGAGTTGCCCTGTATTGTAATATTAGTGTAATCCTTGTAAACGACGCTGATGTTAGATAGAGACTGATGGCTTACATGCGTGTGATGATTCATGATACATTTAAGCTTACTGACCCGTGGCATTCTTAAGAAATATACATTGAATTTATTGTAGTTTGAGTATAAATCAATATAAGGTTTGCTATTCCTCTAATTGATGGGGACCCAATGGAGACAAGGCCTAAGATGGTTAAGAATTGCGGTACTAATCCTACAATCAATACTCGTCTAAATGGTTCTCAGTAATATAAGATGTGTGATAAGGCCTTGTACCAATTTGGTTGTGGTATGCTACTCACAAGCCTTTGAATCGGGTTAATTAGGCTCGGACGTGGTATTAGTGGTTTACTTTCAACTTTATTTTCATGATGTATTATATAAATAATGAATATTTGTATCTGCATCTGTTGATTCTCAGAGAAGGTACATGTTAGTCTTCAAAGTTAAAGCATTGTGCTTAAGGATGATATACCTTAATCGAGAAGAAGAGTCTATAAGCTCTCTGCTGGACGCTACCTATATTCACCTCATATCTAGTATGATAAAGCCTAGTGTTATGGCTATGTGGATAAGCATGTGTGTATCTCCATGATTCTAGAAGAACTTCGAGAAGATTGGCTGCTGCTCCTTAATGATGCTTGAAGGAACCAATGGTTCTATAATCCAATTTACGTATATTGGTACCTCATAGTGCCTAAGTGCTGGCATATTTACAATGGAATAGCAACAAGCTCTAAGAGAAGTCCTATAAGTGTACATTTTAGACTGAAAGTATTTGAGTCCTCGAGTCATCACTCTAGTGGCTTTATCTAGTCTAGTAATGAAGCAGGAATCCATTACTATAGAGTGCAATTGTTGTATTGTCTGTGTTTGTTACACTGAATATAATCAAGCTATACTCTACTTAGGTCTCCAAAAGGATTGAATTCTCTAGATATTACTCATGGGTAGGAGGAGTGGTGTGTGACGAAATGGTGTGCTACAACTGGGTGTAACTATTATGTATCATGTGAGTACAGAACTTCAGGACGCTTGACCAAAGAATAAAAGACTGATGAAGAAGAACTCTCACTTACATGGTGTAATAAGATCCAAAAGTCACCATCTTGAAGTTAGGTCTTGTGGTACCCTTAAATGAAAGTAGTTTCATATTTCCATTAGTGCTCTCTAACTACTATGCATATTAAGGGATGGTTTATTGATGGAAAAGTATTGATTTGATTCCTTTTTCATATCGTAGCTTTCACAGTATATGGACCTTGATAGCGGCCTTACAGTTATGGCTATAACATATATATGTATGTATAGAATATACGTTATTTATGTATCTTGTTTATGGTATATGTGTTGTGTGCAGGTTTTAAAATGACAGCAGGGGACGGGCGAAGGGGTTGTTTGTGTATGGGACCGCTAATTGTATGCAGATGACATGTTGGGGCGGGCTAGTTTGGTACCTTCGATTAGGATAGTTCCATAGTATCAGCAACTTCAATATAAAACAAGAGGGTTAGTAATCTCTTATATGTCTTTAAAAACTTATGGAACTAGTTAGCAAATGAGGAAGAATATAGAGGAAATGAAGTGTTTTTTGAAAGCTACAGCAAAATGAATATGACCGCTAGGATTGTAAGCAACTGGAAGTGAAGAGATAACATGAATTTTCCAGCAAAAATGAAAAGTAATATGGAGAGAGGAACAAAATAGATATCCTTAGATTTCGAGCAACCTCATATTGGACAAATGGACCATTAGGTACATATATATTCATGATTCATTAGAGTTATATAGTTAACATAGTTATTTGAATAGGCCTTCTGTTATGTGTGTAACCGGGGAGAGTCTCCTAATTGAAGTGTTTTTTTCTATTGAAGAAAATTGAAACTTGTGAGTAGGTTGTCTAAAGATTTCATATTGCCACTCTAATTAGTAATTAAGGATTAGTTTTCTGAATTGGTTGACAATAACTCCTAGATATGCATGGACGATTAAAGTCATCCTATAACTCAATCAACCCATGTTAGGAAGGAATGTGTAAGGTTTAGTGCACCCCATCCCTTATTCAGTGGTAATTCTTGTTTTTTATGATATGATAAGCCTTGTTGAAAGGTTCTCACATCTATGGTAACACTAGAGCACTGAAAAGGCGGTATGTTGCTCAGCCCACTTTGATCCCTACTACAATTAGGGGTCGTTCAATAAAAAAAAAAATAAAAAAAAAAAAGATTCACTCTCGTAAAGATCTATA
>JAJJBR010001402.1:0-15648 GCA_022817965.1 Solanum lycopersicoides | reverse complement strand
TATTTTATTATTTTTGAGGGTGAGTTTCAAAGCTTCTTTATCCAAATAAAATTACAACAAAAATTACAATGAAAAAAAAATAAAATACAAAGTACAAAAAGAAAAGATCAAAATTGGAAGAGAAAAAGTGAGGAAATGAAGAAGTACAACATGACCCCACGTATACAATGGCAAGTCACAAAGGCCTCGCACAACTGACACTATCTGTGCGAGGCACATAATAAAATTTTTCGACTTGTGTGAAATTAGGGGTGTTTGTAATTCGATTTGAATAGGTTTTCATTAAAACTAAAATCAAATCAATCTAGTTGGTTTTTTAAATTTCTAAAACCAAATCAAATCAAACGAAAAAAATAACCATCGATTTGGTTATTATCGGTTTTATTCGGTTTGGTTTAGTTATTCTGTTTATTAGGTTTGAAAGTAATAATTTTTTTGATGACGTACGTATCTCGATAGATACAAACACCAACAACATGAACAATATACAAAAAAGATAATGTCAGTTCAGTCAAGCAATTAATCAATATTAGAGTTATTATTACACGAATAAAGTGATTTATTTAAGAGAAAGTGTGACTATTTTATGTGAAGTACAGTACAGTAGGTAAAGACTAAAATGAATTTTGATGGACTTGGATTTGAAATTGTTATACTTGGGCTAAAGTGTTGGGCTTGAGAAAATGGTAAAGTTAAATACTTAGGTTAATTAACAAAATATTTTTAATTTATTTATGAATAATACATAAATAATTATAAAATTTATATATTTAATTTATCAATTCGATTTAGTTATTATTGCTGTTGTTTTTTAGTAAAATAAAAACCTAATCAAATAGTATTAATTTACAAAATTTAAAATCAAATCTAACCAAATTAAATCAAATATCAATTTTTTTTAAATTAATTTGATTTGAATTGAGTTTTAATTTGGTTGTTAACCATAACCATGTGACCCTCTTCGGCTATATGGGGACCCATAGTGTACTTATTCATTTCCTTACTTTTTCTCTTTCATTTTTTATTTTTTTTTACTCAGCATTTTTTTTTTTGCTTGTAACTCTTATGGTAATTTAAATAAATTGAACTCTCATCAACAAAGTAAAAATTTATGTAATTAATCAATTGAGCTATTAAATTTAATCGATATTATTTATTACACTTAAATACACAATTTAATTTTAGCTATTTAAATTTTAGTCAAAAAATCATTTTTTTAAATTTTAATTTTAATCACTCAATTCTTAATTGTCAAATATACTTTTATTTTTTATTTTTTCTATAACCACTTAATGCTTGTAATGTTTAATATTAATAGTAATGTATATTATTCACTTTGTTATTGTGGGTTACAAGAATTTATAGAAAAAAAAGAGTTAACCAAATAAAATTTGTGAAAGTACAAGATAATAGTAGTATGAATTATTATTTAATTTTACACTGAGAGGTAGAACTAAAAAAAAAAGTTTAGAAACATTGGTAAAAAAGGGTGCAAAGATAAAAGGGAAAAGACTCAAATATGCCATTGAACATTCAGAAAAGGCTCATTTATGCCACCAGTTAAAAGTTTGGCTCATTTATGCCATTACCGTTAAAGAAAAGGCTCACCCATGCCATTATTTTTTAACGGTGGTTTTGCAAAACCATTTTTGACACGTGGACAATTATAATTCGGCCACGTCATCAATTTTTTTAATAAAAAAAATCAAAATTCTGAATAAAGTTTGACCCAATGGTTTGGTTTGGGATTTGAACAACCCGAACCATTCTGAGGTTGAAAAACCCAAAAATCTGAATTTTATTAGTTTGATTTGGTTTTTAAATTTAAATTTTTTTACACAAATGGTTTGGTTTGATATTTGAAAAATCCGAACCAGCCCGGTCATATACACCCGAGAAATTTGAGAATAGCACTATTGACTTTAAAGGAAATTACTTTGAATTTATTCTATTTGGTGCAGGAAAAAAAATGTGTCCCGGAAAGTTATTTGGTTTAGTTAATGTTGCACATCCAATATCCCAATTACTTTGTCACTTTGATTGGAAGGTTCCTAATGGAGTTAATCCAAACGATTTGGACTAGGATTAACAGCCAGGAGAAAAGAATGATCTTTATTTAATTGCTACTCCATTTGGTCTCTCTAAATAATTAAAGACAGAGACATAAAGAAGTTTGAATTTTATTTAAGGTAATTATATTGCATATTGAAGGTGATGAATAATAAGGAATTAATAGTGTCTATTGTATAATAGAGTAAGTTCCTTTTTTTATTTTTTTGCATGATCCTTATATATGTGAAATGTTTATATTTTTAGGATTGTCAAATTAGGCCCTCTTGACCTTTTCCCGGATTAAATAAAACTTCACAATCCAGGCCAATAGAATATTAATAAAATTGATTGTTAATTGTATTAAGCCTTGGCTTGATATTATATTGATCTAGTTAGCTTCTTAAAGCGACGTCGTACGTGTTGAGGATAATGTTGTTATGGTTCAAAATTTCAAAAATTGTGTGGTTAAAAATGAGAAATTACTTATCTAACTAAATTTAGATAAGGCTTTTCATCGTCTTGAGCGGTCTTTTGTGCGCCAATTATTGGCATACCATTTAATTGTATTGTGGATATCACAAATCAATTCATGTCATTATCGATCCAAAGCATCTAATGTAAGTTACTTAATACCATATGTCCTACATATATATCAAATCGGTAGTTGTACGATGTCTTTAGTTGCTTGACAAATGAATTAACTTTAATACCATCTCCAACTCATCTTTATTTACTTTCTGTTTTTTATATTTATATTGGCATACCATTGTATTGTATTGTAGTTGTTTTTTGTTTGTAACTCTTATGGTAATTTAAATAAATTGAACTCTCACCAATAAAGTAAAAATTTATGTAATTAATCAATTGAGCTACTAAAATTCAATCGACATTATTTATTACATTTAAATGCACAATTTAATTTTAATTATTTAAATGTAGTCAAAAAATTGTTTTTTGAAAATTTAATTTTAATCACTCAATTCTTAATTGTCAAATCTATTTTTATTTTTTTATTTTTCTATAACCACTTAATGTTTGTAATGTTTAATATTAATAGTAATGTATATTATTCACTTTGTTATTGTGGGTTACAAGAATTAATAGAAAAAAAAGAGCTAACCAAATAACTTTGTGAAAGTACAAGATAATAGTAGTATGAATTATTATTTTTACACTGAGAGGTAGAACTAAAAAAAAAGGGTTTAGAAACATTGGTAAAAAAGGGTGCAAAGATAAAATAAAAACCAGGTTTTTGCAAAGAAAAAATGCATATGAGAGAGAAAGTGTGACAACAATAAATGGGACACACAAAAACACTTTGTCAAATATAACTGTTGTTGGTTATGTCTCAATCACCATAATTTTTTTTGGAAACTTGGAGTAGTATGTGTGTTTTCTCTTTATTAATGAAATAATAAAGGAAAAAATAACAAATATACCTTCGCACTAACGTAAATAGTATGTAAATATCCTTTCTTCGTTATACTTTTAGGATGATGATGTCCTTATCATTCAAGTTTTGAAGCATATATATCCTTTTTACTAATGGCGAGACACGTGTCACAATCTAAAATATTACCCTTTTTTTAATTAAATTTTTACCCATTATTAAAGGATCCGCCCATATTAATTTTAAACCCACCCAAATAACATAATACCCAACCCAAATATAACCTAAATCTGCTTTAAAAGCAGAACATGGCCGGAGAGCACATCCAATACCTTGAGAATTTCGCAAGCATCGCTACAACAATTTTGATTCGATTCACCGAAGCAATGGACTGAATCAGTCTCTTCCTCTAAGCTCTCAGTTCAATTACAATTAAAGCAATTGCATCGATTCCGATTGCACCGATGTTGATCCTCACCTTTCTCAATAAAGTCTGCACCACTTTAGCCAGACTAACAGAACTCGACTCGAATTCTTCAGATGCATTCCTGTTATTCCAGTCAAATCCTCACCGGTAACTAGCTTCTCCGCCGCCGATGATCTCAAAAGCCCTGAAAATTGCCTCTCAAATAGCCGCTTGAACCGTACATCGGAACTGGCTTAAACTAGTCATACCAACTCGATTCTTCCACAGTACTGAAGTCAACAGGTTGAATCTTCATAAGAAAAGACATAACCACAAGTTCTTCACTAAAAATTAAAATTTACAATCTTCCTAAATTTCAAACAGAAATCGATTGAGCCAAACCAAAATCTAATTAACTTTTTATACCATCAAAAAACCATTATTTAGAGTAGAAAATCAATATTGTAGCATGGAATAACTTCAAAACACTACTAAGCCTAAAAGTCTTATTCTTTGCTTAAGGTACAACAAACCCGAGACGACGGCTAAAACTCGTTGTTTTTGCGATGGATACAAGACCTGACATCATCACACCAACACCTCATAGTAACAAAACCGATTGCCGGAAAAATCATTTCCGGCGATATGACCGATGAAAATCAAACAAAAGCCAGAAATGTTATAAAGGTGTGGGTGGGAGTGTGGACTGTTAGTGCGGTGATCAAGAGAGAATATTGGGTGCATTTTATTTTAAAACAAAATCTGAAAAGAGGAATATGGTGATTCATATGGGTGGGTGGGTATTATGTTATTTGGGTGGGTTTTAAATTAATATGGGTGGATTTTATTGATAATGGGTAAAAACTTAATAAAAAATAGGTAAATGTTTTAGATTGTGACATGTGTCCCGCCGTTAGTAAAAAAAGGTATATACGCCTCAAAACTGGAACGGTAAGGGCATCAGCATCCTAAAAGTATAACGAAGGGTATTTACATATCATTTACATTAGTTCGGGGATATATTTATTTTTTTTCTCAATAATAAAATTATTTCGATTTATTTATACCATGAATTTTAAAAAGAATTCTTTTAGAAAATTTTGTGTTAATTGAAACACGATTTAACACGATTAGAGAATATGACAAAAATTATTCGTTATCTTCGATAGTAAATTTACTTTAAGTATCACTCTGAGTAGTTTTGGTTCTTTAAATTTATCAATAGGAATACATAAATTAGAATAGAAAGAATACTAATTTTAATTTCCAAAATACTTACGTAAAAAGGCTTAAATATGCCATCGAATTTTCAGAAAATACTCATTTATGCCATCAGTTAAAAGTTTGGCTCATTTATGCCTTTACCGTTAAAGAAAAAGCTCATTCATGTCATTATTTTTAATGGTGGTTTTGAAAAACCATTTTTGACACGTGACCAATTATAATTCGGTCACGTCATCAATTTTTTTAATAAAAAAAATCATAATTCTGAATAAATAATGGCATGAATGAACCTTTTCTTTAACGGTAATGGCATAAATGAGCCAAACTTTTAACTGATAGCATAAATGAATCTTTTTTGAAAGTTCGATGACATGTTTGAGCCTTTTCCCTATTATATATACACACGAACTTAAACATAATGCTTGTATCTCTACAGTATATATGTGTGCATGTTTCCTTTTTTCTTAGCTTTCAAAATGGAGTATCAACATTTTCCCTTCTTCATCTTTATCTCACTTGTTCTCTTCCTCTCCTCTTTCTTCCTTGTATCTCAAAAATGGAAGAATTCAAAATCTCCAAAAAAGGCATTGCCTCCTGGACCATGGAGACTACCTCTTATAGGAAACTTGCATCAATTAATGAGTGATTTACCACATCGTTCACTTAGAAATCTGTCGAAAAAATATGGCCCAATCATGCACTTACGTCTTGGAAATATTTCAACAATTGTTATATCTTCATCGGAAATGGCAAAAGAAATCATGAAAACACAAGACCTCCATTTTGTAGATAGGCCAAAAATTATGTCCGCGAGTATCATATTTTATGATTGCACGGACATAGGCTTTAGTTCATATGGAGATTACTGGAGAAACATGCGAAAGGTTTGTGTCTTAGAACTTCTTAGTACAAAAATGGTCAAATCATTTGCTTCAATTCGACAAGAAGAGATATCAAATCTCATTTCATCTCTCCGTTACAGTACACCTGACTCGTTGATCAACTTATCCAACAAGATTTTTTGGTTTACAAATACTGTAACATGTAGGTCAGTATCTGGAAATATCATACATGATCGAAATAAGTTAATAATGTTGGTAAAAGATATTTATTCATTAATTGGAGGATTCGACTTGAGTGATTTGTTCCCTTCTCAAAAGTGGCTTCATAATATTAGTGGAATGAAATCCAAATTGTCAAAGGCACACTCGAAGGTTGATGAAATCTTGGAGAAAATCATTAATGATCATCGAGATAATCGAGCAAAAGGTAAGAAATGTAATGGTGAGTCTGGAAATGAAGATTTTGTTGATACTTTACTTAGAGTCATGGAGAGCGGAGAATTTGGACCTTCTATCACAAATCAAAACATTAAAGCAGTCATACTTGTAAGTCTGGTGCATCTTTAATTTAAAGTAATTTTATTTTGTGTTATGATCTAAATTTCGATATTTATACCTTTAATTTTACATGTAGGACATGTTTCTAGCAGGAACTGAAACAGCTTCTACAACGATAATTTGGGCATTTTTAGAACTAATGAAAAATCCACGTGTCATGGAGAAAGCACAACTCGAAGTGAGAGAAAGATTGAATGGGAAAAAAACATTTAACGATACTGATTTGGAAGAGTTGAACTACTTGCAATTTGTTATCAAAGAAACATTAAGGCTACACCCTCCGGCTCCTCTATTAGCTCCAAGGGAATGTAGAGAGGAAACAAAGATTGATGGATACACAATACCTGTGAAAACCAAAGTTTTGGTCAATGCATGGTCGATTGGTAGAGATCCGAAATATTGGCATAATTCGGAAAGTTTTATACCTGAGAGATTTGAGAATAATAGTATTGACTTTAGAGGAAATCACTTTGAATTTATTTCGTTTGGTGCGGGAAGAAGAATGTGTCCCGGAATGTTATTTGGTTTAGTTAATGTTGCACATCCATTATCCCAATTACTTTATCACTTTGATTGGAAGGTTGCTAATGGAGTTAATCCAAATGATTTGGACACAATTGAAACAGAAGGATTAACAGCCAGGAGAAAGAATGATCTTTATTTAATTGCTACTCCATTTGGTCTCTCTAAATAATTAAAGACATAGGCATAAAGAAGTTTGAATTTTATTTAAGGTAATTGCATATTTAAGGTGATGAATAATCAATAAGGAAATAGTGTCTATTGTATAATAGAGTAATTTTTATTTATTTTTTTGGCATGTATATGTATATTTCATATTTGTGAATGGTAAACAATGATCCTGTGGAATAAATAAATATTTAGCAATATCCTTATATATGGCCTTAATATTTATATTTTTAGAATTGTTTAATTCTTCATTATGTTAGCTAGATTTTGGTTGATGTTTTAGTTTCATATCCAATATAGTTATCAAATTACCTTTTCTCTGGAGTAAATAAAAATTCACAATCCAGGTCAATAGGATATTAATAAATCAATTTATGTCAGTATCGATCCAAAGCATCTAACGTACGTTACTTAGTTGTATCCTCAAACCTTTCTATATCTGAAAGTGAATGCTGATGGGACTAATGCATGTGGTTTGTGGACACACTTCTTGTATGCTACTATACCTTATGCACCTTGCAATAATTGAATTGCTAGATTAACGTATATGTCATCTAACTTTGAAAAATTGCTTTTGTCATTTAAGTGTTACTATAAGAAAACTGATAATTATATGAGGATTTTTTTGGAAATTAGTATAAAAATTCGCAGAAATCTTATTTCTTGTAAATTTTGATACTAATTCTCAGGAAAATTCCCCATGTAATTAACAGTTTTCTTGTATTGTGTGACAAGAGACTTATTCATGTTATTATTTGTTCTAGAGAAAAGACATAAAGTCATCACTGATGTTGTGTCAAATTTTTAAAAAAGACACTTTAATTTTGTAACCGTCCTATAACCCCACTAAATAATTTGGAATGAATATTATTACATCATTTTTCGTCCATCTGACATAGAGAGTAGTGTGCACTCTATCAAAGAGAGTGAACAACCTAAAATAACTAATATACTTTTATTTTTACAAGTATTTTATTATAAAATATATTTTCTTATTATGTTGACCTTTTTTCCTTTTTTATTTTTTCTCTTCCCTCTTTTTTTTTTTCAAAAATTCATTCTCATCTCCATTCATTAAAGTTTTTTACTTTTAATGTCATCATTTTTACCATAACTTCACCTTTCTTTTTTATTACTATTAGTTTTACTCTCTTTAATGTTGAAACTTTATCTTAATATTTTTTTATATTTTGAAAAATTTGATAAACTCATTAGATTTCAAGATGATTAGAAAGTATTATACAGTTTTTTTTATCCAATTTGAATTAATTAAGTTCTTTCAATTTTCGAAAAATTAATTGATTCTTTTAAAATTATCATTACTAATTTTGAATTTATATGAAAATGAGTAGTTGATGATACCTTTAAAATTTTAATTTTTTTTAGAAAATAATTAATTTTGTTATCAATAATTCAATAAAGTCTAAATAATAGTATGAATTCTATAAAAAAATATTGTCCGGAGAAGAAGAAGAAAAAAAGAAAAAAAAAAGCAAAAATAAAAGTGGGGTTCAATTTGACATGCGGGGTGGGAGGTGAAGAAAAAAAAGAAAATGAAGGATGAATCACTTGAAAGTGGGAGGTGGAAGATGAAATGAAATTTAAGATATATCAATATTAAAATTCAAAAAGTAAGATAGAGAGAAATAAGAAAGAAAAAGATAAAGGAAAAACTTAAAATAAAAAAAAATACAGTTTTAATTAAATTGACACGTATCATGTAATTAATGTATGAATTCACTTGTTTCTTAAAATTTGGGCCGATCGAAAATTGGTATAATATTATCTATTCAAAATTGTTTAGTTGGGTGATAGGACAGTCGCAAAATTAAGGTATCTTTATGAAAATTCGGGATAACTTCAATGGTGACTTTATGTTTTTTCTCTTTGTTCTGTTGAAAACGATTCTAATTTTGAAAACCACTTTCTACACATGGTTAATTATGATTCAGATTATTTTAAAAAAAAAAAGAGAAGAGACTCAAATATGCCGAGAAAAAGTTCATATATATCATTAAATTTGACTCATTTATGTCATTTCAGTGAACAAATAATGACATAAATGAGTCAAATTTTTAACCGTGACATAAATGGATCTTTTCTCCAGTTCAATAGCATATTTGAATATTTTCCATCAAATATATATCACCTTTACCATTTGTACATTGAAACGGATTCTCTGCTGCGGGTAAAACAGATGCAATATTTGTCCATTGGCAAAATTAGTGAACAGTTAAACTTAAAGACATAATATATAAATATATCTTTTAACTTATCTTATTTTACATTTACGTTCTCGAACTTTGGATATGCATTAGTAGATACTTAAACTTGTATAAAGTTAAACAAGTAAAACATGATTCTTATGTGGTATAATACACATAGGACATCATGTATAATGCATATTGCTACGTAGGATGTCGCTTAGGACGTGTATGTTTATTTGTTCAATTTTATACAAATTTAAGTGTCTATTTGTTTACGTTCAAAGTTCGAATGCATAAATGTAACATGAGGCCAAGTAAAAGGTCATATTAATATATTATATTTGCGATAATTTAACAAGATATATAAAAAGGAAAAAGTACAAATATACCCCAGAACCACCATAAATGATACGCAGATATATGTCATTAACTCTAACAACAGACTAAATAGGAACACATGACACAATCTTATTTGCTGATTCAATATTTAATGAATGTCATATCTTTGAATAAGATTATGACACATTGAAGGCTCTAATATTTGCATGACAAAAATCAATATCTCAAAAATATAACGGATAAATTCTGTATATCATTTGCATAGTTCACGATCAAATTTTCTTAAATTGAGATGAGATTTACCTCCAAAACCCAACAACTCGTTGATCTTCTCAGTTCTTGTTCTTCTCTAAAACATGTTTACCAAATTCATACTCAAATCATAATCTCAGGACTATCTCAACAAAATTGCATCCTCCTCAAAATTGTCAACTTTTTTGCTTCTCGTACTCCAATAAACTCATCTTCTTACGCCGCTCTTGTAATCAAACAATCCCAAAATTCTTCTAATTCTTGGTGGAATATCCTCATTAGGAATTATGCTAAACATAGTGAAGCCATTCGATTTTTTGTTGAAATGCGGCGTTCTGGAGTTGTTTCTGATGAATTCACATACCCTTTTCTCTTCAAAGCTTGTTCGTCTTTTTTGGGTTTGAAAGAAGGGAAACAGATTCATTGTGATGTCATCAAGATGGGTATTTGTAACAATGTGTATGTACACAACACTTTGATTCATTTTTATGGGTCTTGCAAGAAGATTATGGATGCATACAAGGTGTTTGATGTAATGCCGCTTAGAACTGTTGTTTCTTGGAATTCGATAATTTCGGCTTGTGTTGAAAGCTGTTGGTATTATGATGCGATTGAGATTTTTCGTTTGATGAGAAAATGTGGGGTTCAACCGGATGAGACAACCATGGTGATTTTGCTTTCTGCTTGTGCTGAGTTGGGTGATTTGAGTTTAGGGAAATGGATTCATTGTCAAGTGATTGAGCAAGGGATGTATGTGAATTGTCAATTGGGAACTTCTCTTGTTGACATGTATGCTAAATGTGGAGCAGTCGATTATGCTCGTTTGATCTTCGATAGGATAGGTGAAAGGAATGTGTGGACATGGAGCGCGATGATTCTTGGATTAGCTCAGCATGGATTTGCTACACAAGCCTTGGAACTCTTTTGGAAAATGAAGGATTGTTGTGTGAAGCCTAATTATGTGTCCTTTCTTGGTGTTCTTTGTGCTTGTAGCCATGTTGGGATGGTGGAAGAAGGGTATCGTTTGTTTCAAGAGATGGAAAGTCTCCATAGCATCAAACCTATGATGGCACATTATGGTGCCATGGTAGATATCTTGAGTCGTGCTGGTTGTCTAGAAGAAGCACACAGATTCATACTTGACATGCCCATTGAGGCTGATGCAGTCATATGGAGGACATTGCTCAGTGCATGCCACATTCATGATATTAGCGACGATACTGGAGTGGGAGAGAAGGTCAGAAAGAGGTTACTTCAATTGGAGCCTAAAAGGAGTGGGAATTTGGTCATGGTAGCAAATAAGTATGCTGAAACTGGATTTTGGGACAAAGCAGCAACATTGAGAAGAGGTATGAAAGAGAGACGACTTAAGAAGATCGCTGGAGAAAGCTGTGTATCAGTTTCTCAGAATCGATAAGAGGTTGTTATCGAGTTCCAACGTGCAGGATGTTGGTGTGTGTCTGTCATCTTTAATGAGATTGCATTAGAAGATGTATACTTGAGCAACCACCATTACACACTGTTTTATGCTACCAAACTGAAATTGGATTAGCAGTTGAAACAAAACAAACAAAAAGAAAAACAGAAATATTAACCACCTTATATGATCCAAGATATAAATGTTATGTCAGCTAACACTATCACTCACCTAAAGGCTGAAAGCCGAACAGAAAATAAAGCAGAAGCAGCAGCTCCAGTAATCCATAAACTCAAGTCTTCTCTAATATTTATTGCTACAAGAAGAAAAAGTAGATATACATCCCACCACACATTATTCATATTCATTGAAATCACTTAAAATGATCTATTGGATTGGTTTGAAGATGAGGAAGACTTGGCTTTTGCAAAATCAACAAGATCTTTGAAGAGTGCGTCCTCGGGTTTCTCTGGTTTGGATGGTGAAGAAGAATTAATAGAGAGAGTCTTTGTTTGTCCAACTATGCTGTCATAGGAACTCGATCCAGTTCTTGCGGGAGGCGAGCCACCAGAAACATGTTTCTCAAAGTACTGCTGTCTCTGATCATATCTGGCTGGTGGTGGAGGGATTGCAGTAGGAGGAGGAGCATCCCAAGGTGCTGGAGGCAAGTTATCAGCAGATTTGGCTTTTGAATTGGATTCATTCTGGTTGTTTTTTCCAGTAAACATAGATGCAGTGGGGTTCAAGAAGTCCTCATCAGCAGTTGGATTGAGCAAATCATCCGGAGGGGGTGCAGATGAAGATGGCTTGGGACTTGACCATGGGATGGAACTCGCATTGTTTGAATTAGTTGAAGCAGCAATAGGTGATGATCCTTCTGTTCCCATTGATCTTTCAGATTCAAACCTGTCACCACTGAGATAATCAACCATTTTCCCATCTGTAAAAACTGGTCTCCTTGATGAAGGTGGAGGAGGAAGAGTTGGAGTAATTCGCATAGGCTCACTCTTCACATCAATAGTCTTCCGCCCCTGTCCCTGTGATGGATCTCTTGAAGTTCTGCAAATTGAGTGACAGTAACACATCAAGAAAAGGAAAAACAAAAGCCAAAGACCACACCGTCAAGGGATACTAATAAAAATTTTGGAAAAAGCACAACAAAATAATCCTACGCTTTTTGGAATTCTTGATCAAATTAAAGCACAAACCTCTCACTTAACAATGGTTATAAATATATGGACAATTATAAGTTATAATCTCTTAATCGTTATTGTCCCCCCAATCCCCCCAAGGGACAAATGATTGCCAATTATAGATCATGCAAGGTTCCAGTCTCATTGCTCAAGAATCTCACTCAAAGAAGATTCTTAACCAAGAAACAAAATTATGTCATGGCAGCACACAGATGAATAAAGTAAATTCACAGAGACACTAGATTGCACAATTTCTTAAGCTCCTGGACAGTGGACACCAATATCAATCTGCAGAAGTCTTTCCCTTGAGAACCAGTGATTTGTCCTCTGAATTTGACAACACTATGAAGTTATGGTCACACCACCGAAAAGTAGGTCCAGAAAAGAAATTAAAATCAAGAATTGGGTACCATGGACTCTTTTACCCCAAACTTCTTATGGTAATACAACCAGCCCAATATTCTGTTAAAAAATGTAAAAAGGAAATGAACCTCTACCAAGTACCAAGTCCTCCTATTAAGTAACTGGACATATGGTTATGCTGGTGGAAAATTAAAAAATCAGAAGCTAATTATTACTTATATGAGAGCTTGGTAATGAATGATACCCTGGTGGTATATGTTGAGAAAAGCTTCATCAACTCTTTTATGAATAAAAAACTACGAATGTTCTAAACCACGGTGAAACCCAAATTGGTTATCACAATTCTAGTCTCTTTTCATTAGCACTAATGGAATTAATTACCGACTGTTTTTTAGTGAAAAAAATCTAAAAGTAGGTTACCTCAGATGCATGTCAAATAGGCTAAATGTTGAAGTGTATTAACCACCTAAACAGCTGAGAGAACTAAAGTGAAAATGATATCTCGGAACCATTTGACATAAAATTCTTCGCAGCAAATGAAATCCAACTTCACTTGATGGAGAATAAAGAGAGTTAATTTATATTCTCATATCATGACCATCTAAGGATCTCATTTAAATGCTTTTACTGCATCATTTACTCCAAAGTGGAAATATTTGCAGTAAGAACAGCACAAACCAGGCAAAACTAAAAGTATAGAACTGCACAAAACTACTGTGCGGGTGGGGGGAGAAGAAACGGTATAGCAGCAAAATGACAAAGCATTACCTCCGTGATAAGTGAGAGAAATCATCTTCTGACTCATCATCCTCATGATTCACATTCATAAGGGGTGCAACAGGAGTTTCTCTGGGCGGTACAGTTATTGTTGAGGTTCCTTTGGCAATATCATCATGTCTACGAAGAACTCGCTGCAGATTGTCATTGAGTGCCAATCCTTTACACAGCAGATCCTCGTCTCTATTTGCAAAGGAAAACAGTGTTAATGGGCTATTGAAAATGTAATAAAAGCACAAAAACTTAAGGTTCTTACACAGTGTTGTTCACGAGAATCATCACACGCTTTTGGTAAGAACGACACTGTTCAACAAGATCGACTATCACCTCCTCCTTCACGGACTGCATAGACGTCACGTAATAAATTAAAACAAGAACAGTAATTCATCTTGGACTTAACAAATTACGCCAAACATAAATTGGATGTAACAATGCTGATGAACCATTATGTATTTTAACACTCAATGATGGAATGTAACATCACTTATACCGAAAATGGAACACAACATGATAGTTCCTAGTATTTCCGCTACAGAAGTACTGAAAAGGAAGAATAGGATATCTACAATTTGTTAACCCTATTTAACCTACAAAATTAAACAAAAAACCAATAACGACCTAGATGCAACAACATGCCCCCATCAAAAAGGGAGACAAAAACCATGCCAGATATTTTACATTAAAGGACTTCTGAAGGTACAATTTCTTTTTCCTCTACTAATTTTTGTTTCACTGGGGAGGGGATACTTATCATTTTACCTAAGCTTCTCATTTCAATTAGTGAAGGGGTGGAAGGGAGCATTCAGAGAAAGTATAGTTCTGAAATTTTCCACTTAACAGAATAAAGCACCCAAAGACTATCTTTAAAAACTCATTTAACCTATGAATAATTCATACCGTCCTTCCGGTTTTCAACTTTTATAGTAGCGAATGGGGACAAGTAACCACTATGAACCTGAGAAACAAGAGCACAAACCAAGTTCTAACCTGAGGGTTCTTTGGATCCAAGGCACCAAGCATCTCCGTCAGGACATCTGATAGCCCCTCAGCACTTTGAATCTCCGCAACACTGAAAATACAGGATACCAAAAATGTCACTTACTTGAAATTACCAGTTCTTTAGAAGTGTTGCTTACTTGAAACTGACAGTTCTTTATTTGACTTTCTACATTTATTTTGTACATGACGTCTCGTTAAACAGCCGACAAGGTACAAAGGGAATCCGAGAAAGTTGCAATAAGTTTGACATAAGCCAGAGAACAAATCCTCAGCAATTAGAGATAGTAGTTGAATAAAAAGACAGCGCTTCAAAGGTCACAAGTCACGTAGACGCCAATAATAACTCAATTCAAAAGAAAGCAGCAGTAGAGACTAGAGTATAGCTGAAATTCAGGGCTTTTCATGTCTTAACACCTCGGCTAAGATGGGAGCATTTAAAACTTACAAAATGGTTACCAAATGAATGTTGTTGGCAACATTGAAACTGTGTTTTGATAAAAGTTACTCTATTTGATCAAAAGTTCTTAATGGTTTACTACATTCTTCCAGTTTCAATGCATCAGCTATGAATGGGTCAGAACTGCTAGCTCAAGAGGGGAGGATTGTCCAAAGACAATCATGGAGACCGTCCATCCCTTTTTCATCCAATGTGGAACTCTTTAACACTCTACCCCACGCCCAGGCTAGACATCTGGGGCGTGGGAAATTTAAGATGGGGTGCCAAAATTAATAAACTGTGAATTAGGATGGGACCTGCTCTGATACAATGATAAAAGGACCTCAACCCCAAAAGCTAGCTAAAGAGGGAAGATTATCTAAGACCACCCATCCCTTTTTCATCCAACAATGCATTGTTTGAATCAGAAACTTCACTTACACTAGAACAATGTTGCCATATATGCTGGATACCACAAGTACTACCCAAAATTTCACTTTCTA
>JAJJBR010001400.1:0-23611 GCA_022817965.1 Solanum lycopersicoides | reverse complement strand
GTTGTAATGTACCACCTTTGTTTACCTGTCAAAACAAATGTTGTGTTGTGTGTAATTTTACAATTCTTATTAACACTAAGAATAGTGAAAAAGGCACCTTAGGTCCTAAGAACAAGCCAAATGGGACACCATTGAACTTCTTTGAATGATGAAGCTGCAAATTCAGATATCAAACAAATGCATTAAGATATCTTGCCAACCGTTAATATTAATCATACTACTCAATAGTCGCGCTAAGTGTGATTAAAATTACCGAATGCGCTGCAGTTACCTTCCTAATAACGTACATTGGCCACAAGTCCAACCGAGAATCTTTGGTGAACCAAACCAACGTGAACGACATGTATGCCTTTCCAAATATTGTGATCCATAGCCCCTGCATAAAAGAAAACCATTTCATTAATTTAACACATTGGACTTGAGAAGTATTTACAAAAAACATAACAGTAATCTTAATTGAGTAAAATTTCTAAACTATCCTAGGTGATGATTTAAGCAAGACCGACATGTTCAATAGAACTGATTTCTTTCGACTTGATCATTTACTTTATATGAAAAAGGATGTTGAAGAACTATATATAAATAAAGATGACATTCATTATGAACAAACTGATTTCAAATTCTGAATTTGTGTCCGATCCAAATCATACTTAACATTACAAAACAAAAGACGGGAAGTAAAACGAACATACAGTTCAAAGCAGAGGCCAGGAATGGAGACTTTATGGAAGAAACTATAATTAAGGAGGGCTATCACTGAACATTGTTTGTTATGGCAAAAATGTTTTTCAGTTTAAGAAGTCCTTCTCTTGGTTTGTGGTGCGAATGCAACAATATTTAACTTAACAAGAATCTTAATATTTCTAGGTAAAAGTTGGATTTCAATAGAACTGCTATAGTCAAAGAATGAAATAAAAGTTGTATCAAAACACGAGTCCTTATTTAAACCAAATTTCAAACATAACAAAAATGACAAGGGAGCAGAAGAAATATATGTTATGGAGTTGCAGGAAGATGTATTGATCTCTCGCTTGCCCTTGAAGTACTTCTATTAAAGAAACTTAAACTTATGCCTTTAGCGAAAATAGTGATATGCTACGTCGTTTCAAGTTAGGCCTTTCTTTAATGTGGTCTCCTTTCCCAGATCGCTCGTTTCAAGCTCAGACTGAACATTTAATGGAAATAGGGTTAATGTTATTGCATCAAGAGCCGTTAAAGTCTATAGCGACATTTATATAAGATGTTGATTTTAAATACTAATTTTTATTATTGTTGCTAATATAATGTTAAAGAATGACAAAAGTCCCACATCGGTGATTAATGAGATGGGTTGACTCCTTATAAGGCTTGGGCAATCCTCCTCCCTTTGAGCTAGCTTTTGGGGTGTGAGTTAGGCGTAAGACCTAATTTGACATGGCATCAGAACAGGGGTCCCACATCGGTGATTAATGAGATGGGTTGACTCCTTATAAGGCTTGAGCAATCCTCTTTCCTTTGAGCTAGCTTTTGGGGTGTGAGTTAGGCCTAAGACCTAATTTCACATATAATATAACAGCTAAATCCTTTATTTATTCTAGTTAGACAATGAAATATATGTATGGTTTATTATAAATGTGTCAAATGAGAAAAATACAAAATTCGTTCTAATTGCATGACAAAAGCGTGTCAAGTTTAAAATCGTGTGATTAAACTTGTTTGTTATGGCAAAAATGTTTTTCAGTTTGAGAAGTTCTTCTCTTGGTTTGTGGTGCGAATGCAACAATATATAACTTAACAAGAATCTTAATATAATTACCACGAAAGAAATAAGGCATTTAATTTCAGATCCTAATGGTCGAATTATAAGTGGTACACTGCTAATAAAATACAATGTGCAAAACAAATAAGAGCACCAAATGTTATTCAATTACCATCCAAAAAAGACGATCCAAATGTAGAGAGTGATGTATATAAGCCTTGCATTTAATAAAACTCCCACCGTTAAAAACTCAAAAAATTCTCAAAACTTGCACTTATACAGTTCTCACCATTCTCTATAATCCAAAAATCAGAAAGGACATGTAAAAAGTAAGTGATTAAGCTTTGTAGGTGAGTCAATTACCCACCTACAATTTTGTTTCAGTCGCATTCATGTTGCCTATATGAGTGTGGCTCAACTCAACTCTATAAAATTTGTTAAAAGTACAAAAATATATAGAAATAGTCCGAGCTGGGTTTTTTTTTTTATTCCTATAGTGAATACATTTTTTGGCTTTTGTATGAAGTACAAATCTCAAGTTTTAGATATTTCAGACATGGACACAATTTGATTAAGTACGAATAAGCAATTCTCACCTTTGACCTTTGTTATAGATCAGCATACATACTCCGGACCTGTAATCAGTAAGCGCCAAACTAGTCATTAGTCGTACTCACTTTATCAAAATAGAATTCTATATTAACTTCATTTACCTAACAAAAAGAAAGAGAACCTTGTAACAGAAAATTAAAAAAAATCAAAAAATATGAAAGTCGTTCACAATTGAAAGGTTAGTGAACTGCAACCAAGAACACTCTTTTACAACATTTAGACGATGACATGTCATAATTGACATATCAAGAAAAGAAGAAGGTTAAAAATTAATGAAAGGGCTAACTGCATAAAGAAAGATATTGCCAAAGACATGCCAACAGAAGTGTAAATACCTTTCATTCATTCACTTAAAAGAAAAAAGTGAATACTTTTACTCAATATATAACATAAATTTTTCAATGAGATAGGTAGATATATAGTGTCAGATCGTCAACCTATAAATGGAATGTGAGGCTTAAATATTCAAGTGAGCCCGCTATAAAATGTCACGCCTCGAGCTACCCCCGAGACGCGGACACGGAACCTAGGACCACAAGTGATCCCAAGCTAACCCTGCTGGCATGATCATGAGCATACTAAAAATAATAAACTGATGCGGAAGCTAAATCATAATTAAATCTGAAAAGATGGGGAATACCCATATTCTATAACTGAGATATTTGAAAACAATGAGTTTAATACAAAGGAAATATTAACTCATACTAAGCTAAATCTAACTATGTCTGAAAATAGCCTCTAAACTGGACTAGAAATACTGGGACAAGCCCCAGCTAAATCTAGCAAAAACTGAAACTAAAAGACTAAATACTGAAGAGAAACTCATGAGTCTTGTCCTCGGAGAATGAGGACTCACCACTGAATCTGTGATCTGGAGATCGGGAAATCGATCTATGCGTGATCTGGATGCTGAGAACCTGAACCTACATCACGAGAAGATGTAGCGCACGTATGCGTCAGTACTTGAAAGGTACTGAGCATGTAGGATAGAGTAAAGCTGAAATAAAACATAACTGAACAAGCACAAAAGCAAGTATAATAATCTGAACATGATATACTGAATTTCTGAGCTAACTGAATGCAATGACCAATTTATAACATGCTAAAACTGAATATTGAATATACTGATAAATGGTCATGCAGAGAGTCTGACTGAACTGTGGGAGCTACTAATAACCGATAATAAAACCACATGAGCTAAATGTGGAGTCCGATGTATACGCCCCATCGAGAGGACCCAATATACCCTGCCAAAGGTATAAAGGCATGCTGGCGTGATCACTAAACTGATTGCCCACAGAGGGGACTTACAACCTACTTGGCTAGTAGTTCTGGGACTATTGGGTACGCTAAACCCTAGTCCAACTCGGTATTATGCTACTCCCAATGAATTCTGTAAATTAACTAATTATGTCTGAGTTTCTGTAAATACTGGATAGCTCGAACTGAACATGCAAACTGAGAATGCAATAATTAATCTGGTAATTATGCATTTATAACTGAGGCATGTATATCTGAAGTTTCTGAAATATCTGACCTAGCATGTGTAATTCAAGAACTAAAGAAATACAAAGCTAGGGTTCTGAAATTCATTCGATAATCTGAGTATAACATGATAATCTGATTTGGAACATATATTTAATAAATTCATGAAGTTCTATCAAAGTTCTAGAAACCCTAGGTTTAATCATGATAAGAAAATCAAGAATCTGACTGAAAACTAGGGACCCAATGGGTGAAAGGAACCCACTAGTGAAATCCCGCATACCTGGTGATGAAATCCACGGAAAAATAATTAAGTTTCTGGGCTGGAACTGCTGGAGCTTGTGGCGTTCTTGAACTAGGGTTCTTGAGCTTTTTTTCTCCTCTCTTGCTTCTAATTTTCTAAGTTTTGATTTAATGATTTGACTTGGATATGTTTTAATTATGTTTCTAGGCTTAAACTGACTAAAATCTGATGATTTAGGGTCAAAACGACGTAACTTATGGTTTAAACGGAGTGGGAAAGGTCAAAAAGACCCCTGGGAAGGTTGCTGTCGGGCCACACGACGGCCAGGACTGACGGTCCGTCGTGTGCCCGACGCCCCGTCGTTGGATCCGTCGTGAGGGCCTGTTCGACAGGCCTTTACTAAAATGGGCATAACCTTTTACTCGGAGGTCTGATTTTAGCAAGGTCGGTGGCTATGGAAAGATAATTCAATTATATATCTGTGAGTAGGTCATGAGAGACCTAATTCATTTTGTGATAAGAGTTATGATCATTTTAAGTTGACCACACTGCATTTCCCATTAACTGTCTGCAAATTTGTTTTTCTGAAAAACTAATTTTTGGTCTGTTTTGGCTACGGGGTGTTACATTATCTCTCCTTGGGAACATTCGTCCTCGAATGAAGACTAAACTATGTGAAATGGAGGGAGAGAGCTGCAAACCCCACTACTAATCACTGAGAACTGAGTTTCTGACTGAATTGAGTTCTGAGTACATGCAATTACGCTGAAAATGCAAGTACAAACTGAGGGAACATGATTCTAAAATTGAATTTACGCATGAATGACTGTAAAACTGAAGAGGAACTATTACCTCAAGCTGGAGTGGAATCGGAAGGAAAAAGGTAAGGATACTTGGCTTTCATGGCTGCTTCTGCTTCCCAAGTAGCTCCCTCTACGGACTGACTCCTCCACAAAACCTAGACTGAAGCGACTTCTTTGTTTCTCAACCTTCTAACCTGACGGTCAAGAATCTCAACTGGTACATCCTCATAAGAAAGACTATCTTTTACCGCCACACTCTCTAATGGCACTATAGAGGCTGGATCACCCACACACTTCTTCAAGAGTGAGATGTGGAAGACCGGATGCACTGCTACTAATTCTGCTGGCAACTCTAACTCATATGCCACCTTGCCAACCCTTTTCAATATCTTGTAAGGGCCTACATATCTAGGACTGAGCTTCCCTTTCTTTCCAAATCTCATCACCCCTTTATAGGTGAGACTTTCAGAAAAACCCAATCATCAACTTGGAACTCTAGTTCCCTTCTCCTTACATCTGCATAAGATTTCTGACGACTTTGGGCTGTCTTAAGTCTATCTCTAATGAGTTGAACTTTCTCCATAGCATAAAGGACTGAATCTGGCCCTATCAAAGCTGCTTCACCTACTTCAAACCAACCAACAGGAGATCTACATCTACGCCCATATAAAGCCTCATAAGGGGCCATCTGAATGCTGGAATGGTAGCTATTATTGTAGGCAAACTCAATAAGAGGAAGGTGATCATCCCAACTACCTTTGAAATCGATCACACAAGCTCTCAACATATCCTCTAAGGTCTGAATGGTACGCTCTGCCTGCCCATCCGTCTGTGGATGAAATGTTGTACTAAGGTTAACTTGAGTACCAAGACCTTTTTGAAATGACTTCCAGAAATGAGAGGTAAACTGAGGACCTCTATCTGAGATGATAGACAAAGGAACCCCATGCAACCTCACAATTTCATTAAGGTAAAGCTTAGCATAGTCCTCTGCCGAATATGTAGTCTTGACCGCCAAAAAGCGAGAAGACTTAGTCATCCTATCGACTATCACCCAAATTGAGTCATGCTGTCTGCGAGTACGAGGTAACCCTGTGATGAAATCCATATTGATCACATCCCACTTCCAAGTAGGAATATCGATCTCTTGAGTCATACCTCCTGGTTTCTGATGTTCTACCTTGACTTGCTGGCAATTGGGGCACTTACTCACAAAGTCTGCTATATCCCTCTTCATGCCATTCCACCAATAGACTTCCCGCAGATCGCGGTACATCTTAGTGGCACCTAGATGAATAGAATACCTGGAGTTATGAGCTTCTGCAAGAATATGCTTCCTCAACTCTCCCACATCAGGAACACACAATCTACCTTGGTAGCGAAGTACACCATCTCCCCCTTTGGAGAAAACCTCCACTCTCTGATTGTTGACTGCACCCTTTAGTTCAAGCAAGATCGGATCACTCTCTTGCTTTTCCTTAACCTCCACTACCAAAGACGATTCTGCCCCATTCTGAACTGTTACACCACTGTCTGATATGCTCATAAGGCGAACTCCCAAGCGAGCAAGCCTGTGAACATCCTTCACTAGCTCCTTTCTTTTTTCCTCAACATGGGCTACACTACCCATAGATAATCTACTAAGAGCATCGGCCACTACATTCGCCTTTCCAGGATGATAATGCACACTCATATCATAATCCTTAAGGAACTCAAGCCATCTCCTCTGGCGAAGATTCAACTCTTTCTGGGTGAACACATACTGAAGGCTCTTATGATCGGTGAACACATCTACATGAACACCATACAAGTAGTGTCTCCATATCTTGAGTGCAAACACCACTGCTGCAAGCTCGAGGTCATGAGTTGGATAGTTCTTCTCATGCACCTTAAGCTGTCTAGAGGCATAAGATATAACCTTATCTCTTTGCATCAACACACAACCAAGGCCAACTCTGGATGCATCGCAATAGATCACATAACCATCTGATCCCTCTGGTAGAGTCAAGACAGGAGCTGTAGTCAATCTAGTTTTCAATTCTGCGAAGCTTTTCTCACAATCATCTGACCATTGGAACTTGACCATCTTCTGAGTCAACCTAGTCAATGGTGAGGCTATGGATGAAAATCCTTCCACGAACCTCCTGTAATAACCCGCTAGACCGAAGAAACTTCTGATATCTGTAGCAGAGGTAGGTCTGGGCCATTGTTTCACTGCTTCTATCTTCTGTGAATCTACGCGGATCCCTTCGCTAGATACAATGTGACCAAGAAAAGCAACGGATTGCAACCAAAACTCACATTTGCTAAACTTAGCGAATAACTGGCGATCCTTGAGAGTCTGTAGAACAATTCTCAAATGACTTGCATGTTCTTCCTCACTCCTAGAGTAAATGAGGATATCATCAATAAAGACGATAACGAACAAGTCCAAGTACTGTTTGAACACTCTGTTCATCAAATCCATGAAAGCTGCAGGAGCATTGGTTAGTCCAAACGACATAACTACAAATTCATAATGACCATACCGAGTTCTGAAGGCTGTTTTCGGAATGTCACTATCTCTGACTCTGAGCTGATGATAACCCGATCTGAGGTCTATCTTTGAGAAATGACTAGCACCCTGAAGTTGGTCAAACAAGTCATCAATCCTGGGGATGGGATACTTATTCTTGATTGTGACCATGTTCAACTGTCTATAGTCAATGCACATTCTGAGAGAACCATCTTTCTTCTTTACAAACAATACTGGTGCACCCCATGGTGAAATACTAGGTCTGATGAAACCCTTATCTAGAAGGTCTTTCAACTGCTCTTTCAATTCCTTAAGCTCTGCTGGAGCCATTCTGTAAGGAGGAATAGAAATAGGCTGGGTATCTGGAAGGAGATCAATTCCAAAGTCGATTTCCCTTTCGGGAGGGATCCCGGGAAGATCTTTTGGAAATACTTCTGGAAATTCACAGACTACTGGAACTGACTCAAGAGTTGGGGTTTCAAGGCTAGAATCCTTAACCCGAACTAGATGATAGAGATAACCCTTAGATATCATCTTTCTGGCCTTAAGGTAAGAAATAAATCGACCCATAGGCGCTAGGCTACTACCCTTCCATTCTAAGATTGGTTCGTCTGGAAACTGAAAATGAACAATCCTAGTTCTGCAATCGACTGAGGCATAACATGAATGTAACCAATCTATGCCTAGAATAACATCGAAGTCTACCATTTCTAACTCTACTAGATCTGCTGAGGTGACTTTCTGAGAGACTGTGACAGGGCAATTTTTGTATACCCGTCTAGCTATAACTGGGTCACCAACTGAGTAGAGACTGAGAAAGGTTCTGAGAGAGTTTCTGAACTAACACTGAATCGGACTGCTATACTGAGTTACAAAAGACAAAGTCATGTCCGTTGTCTGAGTGAACCATATGTGAGTCACATCCTTGAGTTGGTAGGATGCCAATCTCACCTATCACTACCAGTTACTGACATCACACCAAATATTTTCTTGACCTTGTCAATGAACTTCTACGGGTCCTTACCAACTTGCGACCCTGAAAACTTAGGTGGATTCATCCTAACGAAATCACAAACTCTGGCTGCCACTAATCGATCATTTCTATTAGTAGGAACTCGAACCTACTGATTGTTCTTGTTGTTCATACTCTGAGCCAAAAACTGAATTGGCATTCTGAAACTCTGCATTTGAACTTCCTTATCTGGTACTAGAGGAACTGCGTTAGCATTGCGTGCATTAGCATTCCATGCCTAAGCTCTACGAGAATGCATGATCTTAAGCGCATAACGATGGATTAGAAAGAATATCATACCAACGCACGATAAGAGTATCAAGAAAGTGAAGTTTTCCTAAAACACTTCATAGCCTCCCTCTCATTAGATGTGGTGCACTTCACACCCATGAAAAGGACTCTACTTAGTGCGGCTTTTTCAGACATCCTAGGACTCTTGAACCTAGTGCTCTGATACCAAGTTTTGTCACGCCCCGAGCTACCCCGAGACGCGGACACGGAACCTAGGACCACAAGTGATCCCAAGCTAACCCTGCTGGCATGATCATGAGCATACTAAAAATAATAAACTGATGCGGAAGCTAAATCACAATTAAATCTGAAAAGATGGGGAATACCCATATTCTATAACTGAGATATTTGAAAACAATGAGTTTAATACAAAGGAAATATTAACTCATACTAAGCTAAATCTAACTATGTCTAAAAATAGCCTCTAAACTGGACTAGAAATACTGGGACAAGCCCCAGCTAAATCTAGCAAAAACTGAAACTAAAAGACTAAATACTGAAGAGAAACTCATGAGTCTTGTCCTCGGAGAATGAGGACTCACCACTGAATCTGCTGATCTGGAGATCGGGAAATCGATCTATGCGTGATCTGGATGCTGAGAACCTGAACCTACATCACGAGAAGATGTAGCGCACGTATGCGTCAGTACTTGAAAGGTACTGAGCATGTAGGATAGAGTAAAGCTGAAATAAAACATAACTGAACAAGCACAAAAGCAAGTATAATAATCTGAACATGATATATTGAATTTCTGAGCTAACTGAATGCAATGACCAATTTATAACATGCTAAAACTGAATACTGAATATACTGATAAATGGTCATGCAGAGAGTCTGACTGAACTGTGGGAGCTACTAATAACCGATAATAAAACCACATGAGCTAAATGTGGAGTCCGATGTATACGCCCCATCGAGAGGACCCAATATACCCTGCCAAAGGTATAAAGGCATGCTGGCGTGATCACTAAACTGATTGCCCATAGAAGGGACTTACATCTTACTTGGCTAGTAGTTCTGGGACTATTGGGTACGCTAAACCCTAGTCCAACTCGGTATTATGCTACTCCCAATGAATTCTGTAAATTAACTAATTATGTCTGAGTTTCTGTAAATACTGGATAGCTCGAACTGAACATGCAAACTGAGAATGCAATAATTAATCTGGTAATTATGCATTTATAACTGAGGCATGTATATCTGAAGTTTCTGAAATATCTGACCTAGCATGTGTAATTCAAGAACTAAAGAAATACAAAGCTAGGGTTCTGAAATTCATTCGATAATCTGAGTGATAACATGATAATCTGATTTGGAACATATATTTAATAAATTCATGAAGTTCTATCAAAGTTCTAGAAACCCTAGGTTTAATCATGATAAGAAAATCAAGAATCTGACTGAAAACTAGGGACCCAATGGGTGAAAGGAACCCACTAGTGAAATCCCGCATACCTGGTGATGAAATCCACGGAAAAATAATTAAGTTTCTGGGCTGGAACTGCTGGAGCTTGTGGCGTTCTTGAACTAGGGTTCTTGAGCTTTTTTTCTCCTCTCTTGCTTCTAATTTTCTAAGTTTTGATTTAATGATTTGACTTGGATATGTTTTAATTATGTTTCTAGGCTTAAACTGACTAAAATCTGATGATTTAGGGTCAAAACGACGTAACTTATGGTTTAAACGGAGTGGGAAAGGTCAAAAAGACCCCTGGGAAGGTTGCTGTCGGGCCACACGACGGCCAGGACTGACGGTCCGTCGTGTGCCCGACGCCCCGTCGTTGGATCCGTCGTGAGGGCCTGTTCGACAGGCCTTTACTAAAATGGGCATAACCTTTTACTCGGAGGTCTGATTTTAGCAAGGTCGGTGGCTATGGAAAGATAATTCAATTATCTATCTGTGGGTAGGTCATGAGAGACCTAATTCATTTTGTGATAAGAGTTATGATCATTTTAAGTTGACCCAACTGCATTTTCCATTAACTGTCTGCAATTTATTTTTTTTTGAAAAACTAATTTTTGGTCTGTTTTGGCTACGGGGTGTTACATAAAAGGAGAAAAATGACCCAATATACCTTGTTTCAACAATATTCTGAATTAAAAAAGCACAATAAAGAAAAAAAATAATGCATGCAAGAATATGTTACTATAAATAATAATTATTTGGACGAATGAATAGGAAAATATCATTAAGTTATAGTGTTGTAATACCCTTAAGACGGAACCTATATATAAAGGTGCACACACTTTAGCACCTTTTTTGAAAAAAATATAAATTAAAATTCAATTTTCACCTTAACACCTATACTAAAGCATCAATTAATTAAGCGAGGTGAAGCGCATAACCTGAAAGTTGGTGAGCTTCAAGGATCAATGGATTTAAGCAAGCTTTAACACCACCACCAAAATGCCAAATAAATATGAAAATTAATGTAGCAAATATGGCAATTCAAGCGATTATAGAGGGAATAAGGAGAAATCTAAACGATATATCATTATTAGAGAACCTTTTACTTTTGAAGGTTACACATCGCAAATATTTGACTTAGGTAAGCTTGTAGGTATATTTCAAGATAATTGAAACAAGAATTGACACAACAGAACAAGTCAAGAGTTGGGCAAGAGGAATAATATTTCCATTCTTCTTATCACTATGAGGTGGTGAAATGTTTGCAGTAAGTCTTCGTAATCCAGTGCCCCATATATGATTTATGATTGTGAAAACCTGTTTTAGCTTATTTAAAAATTTCAAGTTTGGTATATATAGCTAAAGCCACATTCTAAGAATTAGATTTAAAATTCTTGACATAGTGAACAAATTACCTAACTGAAAGGCAGAAAAAGAATCAAGTGCATTCTCTCCACGGTAAAAAACCAGACGGAAGGAGGAGAAGTACATTAGAAGACACAGTAGAAAGAAGAACATAGTTGATGGCTTATGGGAGAAAATATCATGCTATGCTAGTGCACAACAGAGAAGCTATCTGCTTTCTCAATCAACTTAACGCGGTGATTCTAGTAGCATAAACGGTATAACTACAACGACTTTATGCAGCAAAGAAACAACATTATCTGTTAGAGAATTTTCTAAGAACTAATGGACTATATATTCTTTAAATGTTCGGACGAGACTTCCATCAAATTTGTTATGTGCAAAAGAAATAAGACTTCCACACTTGAAAGCAAATATTAGACTATAATCAGGAACATTAAAAAATGCTATTAAATTCCAATAGATATGTCTAGTGAATTGGTTAGAGCAAATTCCAATAGGTATCACCAGGTAACTTTTCCTTCCCTCCACTTCTAATTCTTAAAATCTCCTTTTCTTATTCAATTTTGAACTAAATCCCTGCAAGAACCAATTTGTAACTATGATGTGAAAATTTAAACACCTTGTCCTAACTAAGATGATATTACAGATTAATAAAAAGTGTACAAAGACCCACCTTTATATGAATTATCATAATTTCGCCTCTTCCTTTCTCAAAGTGCTACTTTTTTGGGTTCCTCATCAGGGAAACAGAGAAGTTTGAAACACAAAAACAGAGACTGAACCACACAGATGTGAGAGAAGGGCGGAATGAATTTAAGCTGAAAGTTTGAGAAGAAGATAAATTAAAAAGCGAAAGCATATAAATTAAGAAAAAGAGGAGTAAGCTTAATATTGAAATGTCATCATATGTCTGATAACGAAAACAAAGATATCTCATGCTTTTCTCATTAAACTAAATATTGGGGTTTTCTACCTTTTGCATGGGAACAACGATCCTACGATGTTGGGCCCGTGCTAAGAAAATACGGATGAACACAATGTGACAATAAGAAGTATAAACAAAAAACAATAAAGGCACGGATACAAAAAAAAGACAATAAAAAGATGACAAAAGAAGCCAAAGAAAATTGTGAAAAATTTAGAGGGAACAACATACCTATGATGAGACACAACTGGAAAAATGAAAAGAGACCAAGAAGATAAAGAGAACTGAAAGGTTCATTACAAGTTGGAAAAAATAAAAAAGAGCACATAGTTGAACGTGAATAAAGATACAGGAAACATTACATTCGTAACAAATTATCAAGGACCATAATAACCTTAAGGGTCCTTTAGCTCATTGGATAAGGTGGCATAGCTCATTTGTCAAACACACTCCACAACCACATTTATGGAACTACAAATACATTTGTTTGACCATTCTATTTCGCTTGATCATTGATTCTTTTAGATAATATTAGTTAGAATTGCAAAGTATCTATCTATAATGAGAGAGACTCATATACTTACAAAGGGGAAGAAGTACATGCTTTCCTTTTTTTTTTTAGCTTTGTTAAGTTGATTTTGAAAAATCTTATATTCACTCTATTGACAAGATGCAAACAAGGTAATACTTCTAACAAATAAGGGAAACAATGAAAATAGAAGTAGCTTATGCGGAGAAGGATGATACCTTAAACGGACCAAAGATTAGTTTAAGCCATTCATTTAAAACCTCAAAATCTCCCTTTTGAAAACGACTTCGAGTATCCACACTGTAGCTGATAATATGAAGTTGTCGAGATGAAGATACTACAGACCATGAGTATTAATCAGAGCGAGAAAAAAAAAGATAGTGACTTCATAAACCAGAGAAAACAAACCAAGAGAGAGACCAAAAAAGAAGCGGGAGAAAGCTCAGAAAAGTTAGGCAAACATGACAGATGCAATTTTTGAATTAGTTTAGGGATGTTTTTTGTTTACTATAATAACACAATGATGTAGTTTAGGTTTGAATCATAGTTCAATGATGATTTTAGCCTAAAACTCGCTTTTAGTGAGAATGAACCTTTTTTCCAACTCATAATTCTCAATCAGCAGTGAGACAATGCAGATACTTCTAGGGAGTAGTAACACTTTTAAAACATTTTTTTGTTCAGGCAAAATCTCTATGGCGCAGCAATCTAAATGTTCTACTTTTAATGGACTCGTTGAACAAAATAAAATCATTGTACAGCGCAAAACTCTCATCACAACTCACGATTATCGCTCAAAAATCTGAACCAAATTCTTATTCTCATCCATCATAAAACTCACGATTCTAGCTCAAAAGTCTGAACCAAATTTTATCTTGCTGAAACCAACCACCACTGATTTACGTAGAAAGGAATAAAGCAATATCATATATAAACCAACCACCCCTGATTTAGGTAGAAAGGAATAAAGCAATATCATATATATTCTTGATTATAAATTGTTTGCCTAATTTTGACTCATTTAAGAAAGTAAGAAATATGTAGAATGTATCAAAGTTTAATCTTGTGGTGTTAAACATGTTATGTGAAAATAGAAAACAAAAGAGTTGCGGAAAAAAAAAAAAGGAAAGAGAACTAACATGTTGTGAGAAAGTTGAACAATAGTAGCTGTATAAGTTTCTGATGTCAAAACAAAAAATGCACACAGAAATTGGTAAATTTCTATTTCCAGTTGTAAATTCCCACTCCTAGTTGATATCATCTAAACGGGAAATAAGAATAATTTCTATGTAAAACATAAGAAGAGAACAGAGAATAGTATTAGACCTGATCGAGTAGTAGCTCAAGGGAAGGCTGTACGAGTCTCATTTAGTCACCAAAGCCTTGTACACCCTAATAAACTGATCGACAAAGCTTAAAAATAATAATATGATATTTGATCTGAGATGAAAAAAAACCTAATGCTAAACGAATTCTGAATAGATTCATATGGTTGTTTGACCTTAGGCTTGCCTCTGGGTTTGAGAAAGAAGGAAAGAGAAGAATGATCGAGAAGCTCCTAAGAAGAACGAAATGATCAAAAGACAAAAATACCCTACTTTGTTTTAAAAAATTAAAAAATACAAATCTGTCCAACTTTTATTGCACAATGTATAATAAGATTATGTTGTGGTCGTCCTATCTCATCATGCTTCTATATAGTAGAAAGATAGAAATAGAAAAATATATAAAAAATAGAAATATAGTACTTATTATTACTTGTTCTTTTAAGTTTCAACATTGGGAGGAGATACACACCGGAGTATTTGGCGATGCTTTCTCATGCTCCGGTATGTATCTTCTTTCATTGTTAAAAGATTTGCTTCCTCTGCTGGTTTGATTCAATTTTGCTGCTGCATCGGCATTCAATGTTGGATATGTTTGTCTGTGCGAGTTACGCCTGAAAAATCTTCTTATTTTGCACTTTTTCAATCGATTTGCTGTTTTATTTGTGCATTTGAGTCGGACTGACAATTGAGTATCGCCATGGTATGATTACAGTTTTTTCCCTTTTTTTCTTCTCCGGGGTTACTTGTCAATGGACTGTGTGTTCCACTTGAACAATTTTATTATTTAACCCTCTGTATATGCAAGCTACTGCGTTAATGAATTGGTGCGAGCTAACTTTTCCACATTTGTGATGCATCATGCTTCAGCTACAACTACTAATACAAAAAAATATGTTTGTGAAATTTTTGGTGCCATTTTGCAGGAGAACGAACAATTCTGGCTTATACATTGAAATAAAGAAATTGGTGACAGATCAAAGGCACCGGGCATGGGATACACAGGCAGGAGAGCCAATTTGACCATACAGACCAAATGAGCGAAATTTAAGAAGCTCATATGCCTCAATCTTGCATCTATTGAAGATGAAACAATATATATCTCGGCCATTCTTTTGCTGTCATCTACAGTGAGTTAAAAGAATGCCACGATCCTACTTTAAAATTTATTGCCTATACCAATGGCTTATAATCAGCCGCCTCAATGAAGTTTCTCCCTTTTTTGTGCAAATGATAGTTCTATGTCTATAGTGTAGGTTGTGCAGTTGCGAGTGAATTTGTTGTTGCACTTTTCTCCGATACAGGTCAGTTTTTTTTTGGGGGAAAGCAGTCTCCGTGTGCGCGAGCTCCGTCAGAGAATTGCGCGGTGGTGACCGACGGAAATAAGTTGTGTTGCTGTCGCTGAAGGAAGAAATTACAAACATGGCGATAGCACTAAGGGCAATGAGAGAGTTATTGAAGTATTGATTTAAGAGCTGGAAGCTCCTAGAAAAAGCTCTTACTCACTCTTCTTGTCCTAATTCAGCTTCTAATTACCAGCTCTCGACTTAGCTATTTCTAGTTATTTCTTCGTGACTTACCCTGACGTTGACTGTCGTAAGCTAACATACCTCTCTGCTGCCGATGTAAGTACGGAAAAACTTGTTAGAGTTGCTGTCCAGCACGGCCTCTACAAGTGCCTCATCCGTGATGTGGCATTACTCGATGAAAAGGTACAGACTAGTATTTAACTTATATATGCATCTACTTCACATTGTCGTGTAGTTGAAGTTTTGTTGTATCTTTTCCTTCCGTCCCAAAATACTTGTGGCTTTTAGGTTTTCGAGAGTCGATTTGACTAATCTTTGGAGCTAAATTGGATTGCAATAATTCAATTTTTTAAAATTGAAATTTAGATATTCATAAGATATACATAGAAGTCCCTAGTTTGGGGGAGTATATAGAAGTCGGATTTGGTATTTGGATATTTTTTGTATCAATGATCTGGCGAATTCTCAATGATTCATTCTTAGATTTTCTAACAATTAGTTAGGTTGGCTATACGAATTCTCTATATCTATTCCTCTGGATGGCTATTATAACTTGAAAATGTGATTTTGTGGAATCAAAGAGTTGAGTCTTGCAGGCCTATTGGCTTTTAGTAAAGAGCTTCTAATTTACAGCCTCAACCTTAGTGTACAGGGTTTTTTAACTGTTATTTATCGAACCTTAGTGTACAAGAGGTAAATTGACTCAAGCCATACCTTTGTTTACTGGTTGGTGACTTTTGCTGCAAGCTGAGTGATGTCTGAGTAGTCATTATGTATGCTTGTTAATTTTTAGAGGTAAAACTTTTTTCCTCTGGTAATGTGTTTAACGTGATATTCTCTAATTGTTGACTGAAATGATTATTGTGATTTTTTTGGTATTTTATTGAAACTCTTCTTGCAATTAAATTTTGTGCTTGTCCTAAGAATGTCACTTTTAAGCACATGTAATTTTCGCTAGCTTTTACGGCACAAGCTTATCTATGTAATAGAGTCCATGTTGGACATGGTTAGAAATCTGCACAATTTAATTTTGACACTTTAGATTAGTGCTTCCACATCTTTTTAAAAAATTTACCTTGTAGAAAAAGGTAATGCACGTGTGTGAGTGAGAGGTCACCGTTTGATATTTGAATTTAATTACATGAAGAACAATCTCATATTTGGGTTTTGTCTCATTGAAAATAAATTTGGGAAGGGAAGAAATGATGAAGTCCAGAATCTCAACATCGTAGAGAGAGTTATTTTAACTAAATCAATCATATTGGTTCTGATAAAACATACAAGCACCTATTAATAGTAGTTTTTGTTTACCATCTATGATGGGCCAAGACACAAAAACAACCAAGTTGAGATTAAATTTAAATGACATAATAGTTTCTCCTCCTAGTGACAATATTTTCTTTCGGGGTTAATATCTCCTCGAAAAGTAGGCTCCATCTGTTTCATTTGCATACACCAACTAACAAAAAGCACATCGAGATTCTATTTTGGACATTCCCTGTATATATAATTCCAACTTTTACCCAAATCATTTTATTCCCTTTTTTCCCGCCTTGGATAAAGCAACCAAACATATACAATGAAATGACATAAATTGACTAATTTGCATTATTGAAAAAACAACCTTGCAATGAGTTGAGTATAAATTACAACAAGGGATGTGACCTTCAACATATGGGCTAGTGTAGGACTAGCTCCCACTCCCTCCCCAGCCAGAAATTTCACAAACCTTTTTTGTCATCCTAAGACTCTAAAAGATGTGGAAAAAAAACTAGGACTAAAGAAAACATTTTTGAATTTTAACCATCTGAATACCTCCATAACACCAATTGAAACTTTGTTGTAAAAGGTCACTCAAATTCTTTCTTTTATTCCAAGCTTTTAATGGTGTGGTGTGAAGCATAGGTAATCAGTTATTACTAAAGAAATGTGTGTATGAACACAAAAGAAATGCTAGAATTACCGTGTGGAGTGGTCCTTTAGCTTCACGTGCATCTAGATGAGGTAAACTCTAGAATTACAATGGAACTATTCAAAGTACTTGTAGGAGTGCAACGATAGTACCAAATGAGTGCCACAACAAGGCGGCCAAATTCTGGTAAAGTTCCTTCTTTTGGAAAAGGAATACAAAGGCAGTAAGTATATTTAGGTAAATCTTAATTCTATTTAACAGAATAACAAAATGATACTCAATCCAAAATGTTTGAGTAAACCTCTAAAGTGAGAAGAATAAAAACCTTGAAAAGCTCTAGAAGAGCGTTTTCACGTAGATTAGGGTTGGAGAGAAAAAACACAAGTTGTTCCGCAGATTGCATTTTGTGATCCTTATTGGGTGGTGCTCCGGCGCTGAAAGACAATGATGACATACCACCTCCAGTGCTCCGGCGCTGAAAGACAATGATGACATACCACCTCCTCCTCTGAAGCTGCTGACACCGATGGAGAAAGATTGAGGTAAGTTTACCATTCTAAACCTCAATTGAATATTTTTATCTTTTTCGTCCTTTCGCTTACCCTACTTGATTTTCTCTCATTTTTCTTTTGTTATCTGACTGTACAAAGACAAAATTCACCGTTGGATTATTTTGATAAATAAAATTCACCGTTTTATTTAAAATCGCAGCACCATCAATTCACCGTTTTATTTAAAATATCTAATTCACCGTTCATTGATGGTGCCACAATTTTAAATAAAATGGTGAAGTATATTTATCAAAATAATTCAACGATGAATTTTATCTTTTTTAGTTCGGGAAAAAAGAAAAAAAGAGAGAAAACAAAGTTGGGTAAGTGAAAGGACAAAAAATATAAAAACATTCAATTGAGGCTTTAGAATGACAAACTTACCTCGAGCTTTTTCCGTCGGTGTCGGCAGCTTCGGAGGAGAAGGTGATATGTCGTCATTGTCTTCGAACGTCGGAGCACCCCCTAGTAAGGATAGCAGAATGCGATTTGTTGAACAACTTGTGTTTGTTCTCCATGATCCTAATCTTCGTGAAAACGCTCTTCTAAAGCTTTTCAAGGCTTATTCTTCTTACTTTAGAGATTTACTTTGACATTTTAGATTGAGTATCATTTTGTTGTTTTGCTAAATAGAATTAAGATTTACCTAAATATATTTATTACCTTTGTTTTCCTTTTCCAGAAAAAAGGAACTGTTCCCGGATTTGACCCCCTTGTTATGACACTCATTTGGTACTATCACTGCACTCCTACATGTATTTTGAGTAGTGTTACATTGTAATTCTAGAATTTATCTCATCTCTCATATGCACATGAAACTAAAGTACCACCGCACTGATATCTACTCTACACCATTAAAAGTTAAGAATAAAATGAAACATTTAAATGACCTTTATAGCAAAGCTATCAAGAAAACATCTTCATGGTTTTTCGATTGGGGTTACTGTGAATTTCAAATGCTTAAAGTTGAAAATATCTCCTAGAGTCCTAGATTTCGCTCCTTAACCTCTTGTAGACTCTTAGGATGATTAAAGAGCAAGGGCGGAGCCACCTTGTCCCTAGGGTGTCTAATTGGACATCCTTCGTCGAAAATTATATGATATATACACGTAAAGTTTTGACTTATATTGTATATATGGTATTTTGGATAGCCTGAAATAACAAAGTAACCCGCAATGGAGATGACTGGAGCTGTCACAAGCCCACTCGCTGCCCTAGTTCGATTCCCCATATGAGCGTTTTCATTTTTCTATTATTATTTTGCCTTCTTGAAGTTTGTAAGTAAATAAACATGTGCAAGTTTTAATATAAATGTTCAGTAGCTTGGTGGTAGCTTGGTGGTGAATAGTGTCATGCTTGTCTTGAGTGACACAAGTTCGAATCTCACCTCCAATAAAGATTTTTGTTTCAATTAAAATTGAATTATTTCTTTAAAATTTAATACATTTTCCTTGTGAAGAAGATCTCCTTATATTTTAATACCTTTTTCTTAAATTTTAATGCATTTTTATTTTGGAATAAGGTTTTAGTTTTAAAAAATCCTTAAATTTTTAAAACCTTTTCCTTGTGGAATAAGATATGATTTGGAGTAATAATTGGAAACAAAAATATAGGAAAGTCTCAAAATAGAATTCCGTTTCGCTTTTCCATATTTGTTTTGATGTAGATGGAGCCAACACCCCACTTTGAGGAAACATCAACCCAAAAAAGGAAAATGTCACCTCTAGGAGGAGAATTTTTTTGTCATTTAAATCTAATCTCAATTAAACTGTTTTTGTATCTTAGCCCAACTTAGATGGTAAACAGAAGCTACTTTATCATATATGTAGGTAGTTGTATACTTTGTCAGAACCAATATTATTGGTTCATTAAAGCAACTTTTTCTACCATGATAAGAATTGAGATTCTGGACTTATATTCTCTCAACTATTTATTGGTATTTCTTGAATTTCTATTTTAGACATTTTCTGTTCAACCATTTGTTTCTTATTTCTTAAACTTATAGTGTGGAAGTTTCTAGCTGTTTCTATAAGTTTGCCATCGTTAATTTTCACGTTTGCGGGAGATAGTTTCTACCTACCCTGTTTTGCCGTCACCAAGCCTGACTTCTGTACAATCCAATAGAGTTTGTAATGCACTTTCACTTCTACAGGTATATTAACTTCGTTTCGTTGTGGACTTTTTCATAGTGTTTCTATTATTCATTCTTGTTGGTGATCTTAAAGTAATGAGTTAGTCAAAATAGGTATATAAAATTGGATATATTTGGGTTGTGCTAAATGTATCAAGAGAGGTGGATGGTGAATGCAACAAGCTGGAATGTGTTAGTCGGGAAGTAGTTTAAGTTTTATCTCTTTCTTGGAGCACGACAAGTATCACTTCCAAATATCTGTTGTTACCATAGTATAAATGCTTTAAGATGCCTCCGTTATTCAGGTTCTATTTTGCAGTCTGTAGCCTCTCATCCTAACACAGAGACAGTCGTTCCTCAATGGTGAAGATGCCTCCGTTATTCAGGTTCTATTTTGCAGTCTATAGCGACATTTATATAAGATGTTGATTTTAAATACTAATTTTTATTATTGTTGCTAAATATAATGTTAAAGAATGACAAAAGTCCCACATCGGTGATTAATGAGATGGGTTGACTCATTATAAGGCTTGGGCAATCCTCCTCCCTTTGAGCTAGCTTTTGGGTGTGAGTTAGGCGTAAGACCTAATTTGACATGGCATCAGAACAGGGGTCCCACATCGGTGATTAATGAGATGGATTGACTCCTTAAAGGCTTGAGCAATCCTCTTTCCTTTGAGCTAGCTTTTGGGTGTGAGTTAGGCCTAAGACCTAATTTCACATATAATATAACAGCTAAATCCTTTATTTATTCTAGTGAGACAATGAAATATATGTATGGTTTATTATAAATGTGTCAAATGAGAAAAATACAAAATTTGTTCTAATTGCATGACAAAAGCGTGTCAAGTTAAAATGTTTGATACTTAAGAAATTATTTCTTACAGGTTGACAATGTTTGATGTTGTGAAGAATTACTTGAGCAAGAGAAAAAGGTGAAAACCCTACTATAAACATAGTAATTGTAATTAATTAACTTTGGAAAAAAATAATTTAATTATGGAAATAATTTTGATTAGAATCCAAGTATGATTCAACTTCTGTTGATGTTCTTTTCTTTCTTTTTTTTTAGTAAATTGTTGATTTTCATTTTTCATGAATTATGGTTATTTTATGGAAAAATTACTACGGTTAAATCTTATTAAAATTAAAAGTAACTGATGGTGTAGAAATTTTTGTACACCCGATGGTGCACAAAACTTGAACTTAGATTACATTTGTTCCAAGAAAGGAGGATTTATTAATAAAATAAATATATATAACAGGAGAATCATTCCCATCCTTCTATCAAATATTCTGGCTGTTCGCTTATATTAAATACATGACAGGGGTTCTGAATTTCCATCCTTCCATCATATATTCTGTTTTTTTTTAAAATAACAAGTTGACCAATTAAGCTCTTGTTTTTTCAACGGAGTTAACATAAAAAAAATCATCAACAATGTCATTGTAATGACCCTCTTGTATTTCATTTGTTTTGTTTTGAGTTTTGACCTTTGCATTTGAGTATAACTGCGCTATATTGCAGCTGCATTTCCTCCTATAAAGCAGTCGAGTTTAAAATAGAAAAAAAATAGTTAGTAAACACTTACCTTGCACGCACCAGAGAGTCGTGACTCGGTGACATTTGAAAATCAATTTCAAGAACTGCATAATTTTTAATGCATATTTTAAAGAAAAGCTTAGGTGGATAGAGCACCAAACTCAGAATCAATGGACAATCATGAAGAAAAATGCTAAAAAAATATTTTATTCTTGATATATCATTGGCAGCTTATTTTATAATCGTGTGTCTTATACCACTTAGTGACTCTCCAATACCAAAAACAACATTTGTGAGAGGCGTCATCTCTTGCTACTTCACATTTTCCACAATGGAAATTTTCCCAAAGAGTTTTAATTCCCACATCTTTCTGGCAACCCATGCTTCTTCCACTAATTCTGTTTCCGCAGTAGAGTAGGCGTGGTAAGTGACTAGAAAGGTTGACTGTTGAATGAGGTAATGTACCTACAAACTGGTTGTCTCCAAAATGGAGCATTTGTAGACTGCTGGCAGTTGGTAAGAGAATTTATAAAGTCAAGGTCATCATGCTTACTGTATCCAAGTTGGTTACTCCAAATGTTGAGCCACAAGAAATTCCGCTTGTTATCAAAACCCTCGGGTAGATTTCAAGTGAAATTGTTTACAGGAAAATCAAGCTCTAGCAATTTTGAAGCATTCGCCAAAGAGGCCGGTATGGAACCAATGAATTGACATTTCACCAAGTGAAGTATTTGGAAATTAGGGAAGTAGTTGCCTAAATCAGATCTGAGATTACCAGGGATGACAAATTGTACAACGGAGACAATCCAAGAAGCCTCAACTTGGTCAATGGAGCTAAAGAAGTTGGGACTTGTCCCTCTAGATTGTTGTACGATAAATACAACTCTTCTAAAGATGTAAGATTTCCGATAGAACCTGGAAAGTGTCTTGTCAGGTTGTTATTTCTGAGATACAGTTTCACTTACTTTATTAAAGATACAAATTAGTTAGGAATACAAGGCTCTTGAGGTTAACACAATGTGATAGATTAATTGGAATTTCCCCTGTTAGGTAGTTGAAACTCAAATTCTGCAAAGAGAGGTTTCCAAGATGACCTGAGAACGGACCTGCCAGCCTCAGCCCTTTGAGATTCAAATGATTGAATCTTCGTGTCTCAGGCCACATTTTACTCCAGTTCACTCACAAATGAACAGAATCATTAGGCCAAGAGACGAAAACTCCTGATAGATCTTCAGTTATTTGGGGCTTGAATCCAAGTGTAAGGAAAGTTTGTCAATTTTATCAAGAAAACAGCTGATGAAGCATGTTGGGAGAGAATGAGAATATACAAGAAACACAGAAATGACAAAGACCAAAAGATGATACCTCTCAGAAATGTTATTTTGGTATTGGAGCAACTGTTGTGTATGAGATGCAAAATTATATAACAAGTTTCCAATGACATTGACAAAAAATATTTTGTTAGCAATTTCTTCAAGATTGATTCTAACTTGGTGCTTGATCCCAAATTTTCTTTTATATATCTCTACAACATGATCCTTTTTATGATGTAAATCAACTGATAAGCAATACTTCAACTCTATGTCTTTAGTTCACCTGTTTATTGGGCAATTTTGGCTCATAAAGTGATAGTAGTGTTCTAGCATTTGATACAAAGAAAAAGAAGCTATACTAATTGACCATCCTGAATTT